>CACVCL010034148.1:0-84398 GCA_902729485.2 Mus minutoides
TTTATTTTTATTTATTTATTTTTTTTGGTGTTTTTAGGACAGGGTCTCAGTAATCCAGGCTGGCCTCAAGCCCCCTATATAGCCAAAACTGAGCCTTGATCTGAGCTTCCGGCCTCCATCTCCCAAGTTCCAGGATAACAGGCAGGCCCCACGGTGACTGGCTCAAGGATCTTTTTCACACCAGAGTACCCTTCTCTCTGTCACATTCCTCGACATGGCCACTCCACCCCCAGCTGAGGTGCTCAACTCCTGTGACTCAAAGTCCCATCTCTCCATTCCCCCAACCCAGGCTCCCAACTCCTCTGTCCTCCCTCCTCCTGGCTTCTGCACACCAGCTCCAAGTCCTCCTCTCTATTCAACAGCCCCCTTGTTCCCATCTGATCAATCTCTTGTTCCTGAATTGATTAAGCCATCAGTCAAAGGTCAAGGTCTCTTTTCCAGGGCCTGGATAGGTTCTGGGGATGGGACATAGCTCACACTTTCAAGAGCTCTCTATGAGCCAAAGATAACACCCTATGAGCCTTAGGGTCTATTCGGGCAAGCTCAGCCCAGCAGACAGGCAAAAGCCATTAAGCAAGAAGACAGTTGGCCTATAGCCCGACCTCCTCCTCCAGCTCGGCCTCCAGGATAGTACATCACAAGGCCTTGGAACGTCTTTTCCTCCAGAGTATTCTAAAGCACTTTCCACTCCTGCACTGAAACTCTTTAAAAGTAGCAAAGCCTTTCTGGCCTTGCCACGTCCCTGCCACGTCCCTGCCACGTCCCTGCCACGTCCCTGCCACGTCCATCGCTGCCTCATGAGCTCAGCACCTCGTCATACCCGAACACCTCACAGGCAGCTGTGCTCTGTACTGATAAGGCAGTGGACTGCTCCATGTAGACTTGAGCATCTCTCCTGTACCTAGCACGGTCATTTCACTCTGACAGCTATTGTGACATCTACCGTCAGGATGAGTAGTGACGTGAGTAGTGACGACTAATACTGCTAGAGATGAGAAAAGAGAAGCCAAGCATTCGTTGCGTCCTTTCTGTTTGTGGCATACTACTCCCCCGGACCTAACAGGGAAGGAGACGAATAAGCACTTAACACGAATCCATCTACTCTACCTTAATAAGGACTATGAGGTACTGATCATTATAGACATTTTGGAAATAGAAGAAACAAAAGCGGGGGGGGGGGTCACATCACATGTCTGAGTTCATGAGGGTAAGGGTGCTGGGCTGAACCCTAAACCCAGAGGATCTACCCCTAAAGAGAAAAGAATTGAGTGGGTGGAGGAGTTGGAGAACAACTAGAAGGGGCAGCCTTGACAAGTCTTGAGGAGAGACTGGGAGACAGGACAGGGAGAAGGGAGGTGACACCAGGCAGGGTTCTGGGACCACGGCTTTAGAATGGTGTGTAGAGAAAGAGAAGGGAATAGACACAAAGGAGCCCTGTAAGGAGGCTCTGGAGACTGACCAGAAGAGAATGGGGAGAGATAGGGAAGGGAGAAAAAAGCAGGTCTCAGGGATAACGCTGGGCCAGGGAGAGGCAGGACCCAGAGAACACTGTGCTGGTAGTACAGCCCACCCAGACAGCCAGGGAGCCCCCAGGATATACACAGAATAATTATGGACACACAGAAATCAAGAGAACATGAACACTAGGCCGAGGCCAGGGAAAAGTACATTTTCCAGTGATGAGAACAAGCTGCTACCAACTTCCCTAATTGTAACTGTGGAATTGGAAACCATGAGACTGACTTTTGGGTCTGTGGGGAAGGAGTGAGAGGATACATGGCCTAGGTAAAGAGGTATTAGCTACTTAAGGAGGGTCAGGCCAGGGGGGACCTCTTGTCTGGAAGCAGAAATGAAGGTGGAAGGTCAGAGGCTGTCTCAGGGAGAAGTCTGGGACGGGAAGGCTGCCCAGCTTTGTCCAGTTTCTGGCCCACTCCCAAGCACGCTATCCCAAACTCCCCGCCAACGTGGATCTCCTAGTACTCAGTCTTCCAACACCCTTCCCCATGCTGTTCAACCTCGGCCAGAGAAAGAAGGCTTCTCCGTCTAACTCTACTGGCCGAGCAGCTGGCCTGATCACAGCCCAACACGGGCCAGGGCCTTGACTGTTAGGGGCCCAGGCTTGCCCAGCTTGGCTTGCCGGATTCTCTCCCTCTCAGATTTCTTCCTTCCACATCTCAGGACAGCCCCAGGTGAGGCACAGCAAACCTGGGGTCAAACTAAAGCACAGAAGCCCCTGCCCCCATCTCTACTCCTAGTATAAGCCCACTCCTGCCCGGCGCCTCGCTAGCAGCCCACCCTCCCCTCCAGTCTCCCATCTCACCAGTGACAGCAGCAGGCCAGGCACGGCGGGGAGACCCATGTCCGGCCGGCAGTGGCCTCTCACTCCCCCATTGGGGCTGGGGACAGGGCAGCAATTGGCAAAGCTCCTGAATGAAGTAAGACGATCGGACCAGGTGGCCCGGGCGATGGCAGCCTGGGCCTCGGGTTCTAGAAGCTGAAAGTCAGAGGCAGATAGAGATCAGGGTACGGTCCTCCAGGACCTCGCACCCAGTAGGCCCGATCATGAGCCAGAGTTCGGAAAACTCGGAGAAAATTTAAGCTGAGGGGAGAGAGGAGGTAGGAGGGGAAGGGAGAGTGGCGGGGGTGGTGTTGCAAGAGCGGGACCGGAAGAGCCTGGGGAGAGGCGAGGGAGGAGGGAGGAGTGAACTAGGAGGAGTGAGGAGACGGCCAAAGTTCTTTAACGCTTTGTAGCCCGGGTCCCATAGCTTGGCGCCCCAAACCCACTTAACACCACCTAAGAGTTTGAGAGTCCACAGAATTCCAGTTCGGACTCTCTCCTTTTGAAGTAGGTGAGCTTAGACCGGTGGACTAACTAACCCCTCTTAGCCTGTTGTCAAATTCACCGAAGGAGGCCAGCCCACCTATCTCACGGGATGGCAGGCGGGAGTTATTAGGGGGAGGGCAGTATCTGACGTTCGCTGAGAACTCCCTTGCTTGGCGCTCTCCCTCCCTCTGAATTCCCTCTAATCACACTTTCTTGGACGGTTACCCAGTCAGCCCAAACCGGGAGGGAAACCAAATGTACTTTTCTACCCCTCCTGGGTCCTGACCCTAGGTCCCTCTCACTGACTCTCATCTTGTGTCTTCCAGACAAGTCCCCCATCTGCCCACCATGGTTCGGCCAAGAACGGTGGGGTGCAGGTGAGGGGGTGTCAAGCCCTAAGCCTTGGTTGTCTCCCCAGTTGTTAATTTGGAGTGAAAAGTGCCCAGCCTTGACATAGCAAAGAGAAGCCATGAGGATTCAGGCTTCTGTAAATGCTTCTGGCTGTAAAGGGCTTCCAGGGCCCTTTCCCAAACTGTTTGAAATAGGATTTCATTTAGCCCAAGCTGGCTGGCCTCAAACTCATTGTTTAGCTGAGGCTGGCCTTGTACTTCTGATCCTCCCCTCTCCTACCTGCTGAGACTACAGGTGTGCACACCACACCCAGCTCTAGATATCCTGATGCATCCATTGGGACTGACCCCAAAGATAGTTATACCACAGTCTGTAGCTTTAGGGGTGAGGAAAAGGCCACGGGACTCTGCACACTTGGCTTGCCGGATTCTCTCCCTCTCAGATTTCTTCCTTCCACATCTCAGGACAGCCCCAGGTGAGGCACAGCAAACCTGGGGTCAAACTAAAGCACAGAAGCCCCTGCCCCCATCTCTACTCCTAGTATAAGCCCACTCCTGCCCGGTGCCTCGCTAGCAGCCCACCCTCCCCTCCAGTCTCCCATCTCACTCCCAATGGGGGAGTGAGAGGCCACTTCGCTGATTTCAGAGAATGGGGATGCCCGGGATGCCCAGCTCCTATTGCAAGGCCCACTATTCTCTCTGTCCTTTTGAGTAAGACCTTACCTTCTGATAGCATCCCTTACTAGGGATGGATACCCTCTGCCATCCCCATTTGGGCAAGTCTTCTCCAAAGGGAACCCTGTCACACCGGGACACCATTCACTGGAGTGTCCTTGACACTCAATGACCTTCTTTATGCATGCCAGTTCAACCAACCTTCGGTCCTTTAAAAGCAGCTGAGACTTTGAGATGTGAAGGGAAAACCCAGGAATAGGGTCCTAGGGCTCGGGGACTTGGAACCAGAGCTCCTGGCCCTTCTCCCTGTGAGCTACCGCTGACTTCCAACCTCCAGTATCCTAACCCTGTTTCCTCTCCTCTGTGACCCAGTATCCTAACCCTGTTTCCTCTCCTCTGTGACCCAGTATCCTAACCCTGTTTCCTCTCCTCTGTGACCCCAAGGCAGAGCTTCTTAAGACCAGCTGGAGGTGTCCCTGCTGCTGGAGGTGTCCCTGCTGCTGGAGGTGTCCCTGCTGCTGGAAGTTCACTTCCCTCTATCAGACTGGCCAGTTTTCAATGAGAGCAAGCCAGGAGAAGGAAATGATGTGTGTGTAAGGGGGGAGTGAAGGTGTGACTTCCCCAGCATAGATGAGGCCCTAAGTTCATCCCCCCCACACACACAATCACAAACACACACACACACACTCACATACACACACACACATAGACACAAAACACACTAGCACATTTCTCAGGGCTGGTTTGGTGGTAAGATTCATATTAATATTAGAAGTGTTTGCCATATGTTAATTATCCTTCAATATCAATAATTTGTAAATAATAAATAACAACTCTTCAAGGTCCCATGCTTAATATTACAAGGAACTTTTAAAAAAATGATTTATTACATGTAAGTACACTGTAGCTGTCTTTAGACACTCCAGAAGAGAACGCCAGATCTCGTTACGGATGGTTGTGAGCCACCAGAAATTGAACTCAGGACCTTCGGAAGAGCAGTCAGGGCTCTTAACCACTGAGCCATCTCTCCAGCTCCCCCTTTTTTTCTATTTTTTTGGGGGGGGGCTTTTTCTGTATAGTCCTGGCTGTCCTGGAACTCACTCTGTAGACCAGGCTGGCCTTTAATTCAGAAATCTGCCTGCCTCTGCCTCCCAAGTGCTGGGATTAAAGGCATGTGCCACCACGCCCGGCAGAACTTTTTTTAAAAATATTTATTTATTTATTATATGTAAGTACACTATAACTGTCTTCAGACACTCCAGAAGAGGGCATCAGATTTCCTTACGGGTGGTTGTGAGCCACCATGTGGTTGCTGGGATTTGAACTCAGGACCTTTGGAAGAGCAGTCGGCACTCTTAACTGCTGAGCCATCTCACCAGCCCCTACAAGGAACTTTTAATGGTCTATCTGTGCAAACTGACAAAGCCATTATTACTCAGAGACTGGAACAAAAGGGGACTTTCCTTCAGGGCTTGGGATATACACTGCTTTTTCTTAGCACCTTTGAAGCTTTGAGACAACAGGGTACGAATGTGCTCCATAAAACTCCGTTTAAGAGGGTAAAAACAGGTGAATCTGAGGACGTGAAAAGCCAGCTAGTTTTACAGAAGAGATATGCCCAAGAGTAAGAACATACGAGTAGAGTAGAAAAGGCATAGGCTGGAGAGATGGCTCAGTAGTTAAAAGTACTTGCTGCTCTTGCAAAGGTTCAGGATTAGGTTCCCGGCACCCACATGGCAGCTTATAATTGTCACTAATTCCAGTGCCAAGGGATTAGACATCCTCTCCTGGCCTCAGTTATGCATGTGGTATACAGAGATGCATGCAGGCAAACAGCCATACGAATAAAATAAAAATAGTAAATCTTTTTTTTTTTTAAAGATTTATTTTATTTATATGAGTACACTATAGCTGTCTTCAAACACACCAGAAGAGGGCATCAGATCTCATTGCGGATGGTTGTGAACTCATGACCTCTGGAAGAGCAGTCAGTGCTCTTACCCCCTGAGCCATCTCTCCAGGCCCCCAAAATAGTAAATCTTAAAATACAAAATAACCGAAAAGATGGTGTTTGGTTTCCAGACCTGGACAAGGGACTGAGGTGCCTTGTTTTGTTTTCTTTTGTTTTGTTTTGTTTTGTTTGTTTGTTCTTTGAGGACAGGGTTTCTCTGTATAGTCCTGGCTGTCCTGGAACTCACTCTGTAGATCAGGCTGGCCTCCAACTCAGAAATCTGCCTGCCTTTCCCTCCCAAGTGCTGGGATTAAAGGCATGCACCACCAATGCCAGGCCCTGAGGTGCATATTTTACATACTTGGCTTACAGGTTTTCCCAGCATTCCTCAGTCCCTACCTGGAATACCCTGCCCCAACCCTAAATCTTCTAGTCCAGGAGCTGGTCTGCCCTTCTCACAGTGGCTCTTCCCTATATAATTCAGACATTTGGACTCCCCTTCTCCTCCTCCTTCTCCTCCTTCTTCTCCTCCCCTTCCTCCTCCTCCTCTCCCTGTGCACATGCCCCCTTCTCTTTCTCTCTCCCTCCCCTATCTCCCCTTTCCTCATGGTGACTTCCCTGGCCTTGTTCCTTGGAGATCAGTGAACTCACCTGCCCAAGTACAGCTTCCCTATTTTTTTAAAAACTTATCTAATGTATATGAGTACACTGTCACTGTTTTCAGACACACCAGAAGAGGGCGTCAGATCCCATTACAGATGGTTGTAAGCCACCATGCGGTTGCTGGGATTTGAACTCAGGACCTCTGGAAGAGCAGTCAGTGCTCTTAACCACTGAGCCATCTCTCTAGCCCTGCCCTGCCCCTCCCTCCAGGTGCAGCTTCCTAATAAACCTGCCTTTAATATAATCTAATCTGGCTTGAATTGGCTCATTTCACCAATAACGGAGAAATAACCTGGAGAAATGGCTCCGTGGTTAAGAACACTTATTGCTCTTGCAGAAGACCCAGATTCAGTCTCTAGAACCCACACAGTGGTTTCACACCCATGCATAACTCCAGTTCTAGGGGATCTGGAGCCCTCTTCTGACTTCTGTGGGCACCAGGCATTCACGTGGTACGCATACATACATTCATGCAAAACACGAATACATATACAATTTTTTTGAATGCCCCCACCCCAAGAACCAACAAGAAAAAGAAAACAAAACAAAATGTGACAGTGGGTAGAACAGGGGGCCAGAGCTGGTGGTTAGAGAAGGCAGATCAAAGGATGAAGGAAAGAGCTCCAGATACCAGTCACCCTCCCCCATGCCTACACATGTACAGGTCCCTAACGTCACGCCACAGTGAATCCAAAGGGCACTGAGCTCCAAGTCCCGGTGACTTGGGCCCTGGCCACAGTCCTGCCAGTCAATACCCTGCCTTACATAGAGGCCAGGTGAATCACTGAAGATGGCCTGGAACCCAGGCCAGCTCTGTGACAGTTACAACCCCCGGTAAGTCACTTCACCTGAGATGCCAGATAAGGAAATGGGGGAGGAGTGAACCCCTTTAACACTCTGACCCAAGTCCCAGCAATGGTCTTCGTGTGAGACACAAGATAAGGACAGACCTCTGGGAGACCACAGGTACATAAGGGAGATTGGAGCTCAGGGAAGAAAGGAACTGACTGCAGTCCCAGTAATAGATCCAGCTTGGTCCCTCTGTCCAGCAGGCCCTCGCTTCCCAGGCGTGGCAGACAGGGATGGGCAGGACAAGACTGGGGCCAAGCAGAGAGGGAGAGGTCAGAATAGCCACACCTGAGGCTGTGACAGGGACACTGTTGAAGCAACACCATTTCCTGCCATTTGCCCGAGTCTAGGAAAGGGAAGTCGGAGCCTTCAGGTCACATGACCCTGGCCTGCTCCTTCCTTCTTTCTAGATCCCCTTCTCCACATACCTTTGATCACAGACTTTAATTCAAAATGGCCAAACCTTTACTACACTACAGCACTCGGGAGGCAGAGAGAAGTAGATCTCTGTGAGTTTTGAGTTCAAGGCCAGCCTGGTCTACATAGGAGTTCCCTGAAAAGGGGAGGTGGGGGGAGAAGCCCTGCTTCTCCCCTCTGCCTCCTAAGGATAGATATTGTGATGCATGGGAAAACAGAAACAAGTCTTACTCCCAATACATGACAAGACAGGGTCACTTCTGGGTTCCAGGTCTGATCACAGCAGTGGGCAGGTGAGAAAAGCAGGGTTCCACTCAGACACTTCACAGCTTCTTCTTTATTGGGGTGAAAGGGTTCCCTCTGCCCCTCTCTCACTGTGGATAAGACTACCCAAAGCTCTGACAATCTGGAAGAACTGGTCAAGCCTCCTCCTCTTCCTCCTCCTCCACCTGGGCAATTGTGGGGAGGAGAGTGGCAGAGGTTAGATCACAGCTGGGTGATATCTGGTACCACCAGGGTATGACAGGGAGGAGGGTGGCAGAGGTTACATCACAGCTGGGTGGAGTCTGAAGACTATTCTTGATGGCATATAATTGTGACCAGTTTAGGATGGCTGCCTGTCCCCTCCCTCCACTCTAAGACTTCCCCCCCAAAATGTAGGCAGTGCCTCAGGGACTTGCATGCCTCCCTCCCTAGCCATTTCATGGGGCCCCATCTGGCGCTGCGGACACTGTTTGATGGAACAAGCATTTATTGAGTATCTGCCTATTTGTTCCAAGTGGGATACTTGGCTAGACCGGAAGGATACAAAAATGAGCAAAACTCATCCCTGAGCACAGTTCAGTCTACCCAGGGAGCCAGACACAGAAGAATGTGAGCATCTAATACAGTACGCTGGGGGGGGGGGTGAGGGGAGGGGGGCAGTTCTGGGGGAGACAGGATAGGGCAAAGGAGCTCACAAAAGCAATGGTGCCTTTGAGCAGGGAGTTTCTAAGTTAAGGAAGCAGTTCAGAAGACACACAAGTAAGAAGGAGACAACGCAGAGACACTGGGGTACGGGGTACCAAATGAGAGAGAGTCTTGAGAATGAAGGAGGATGCCAGGCCTACACTCGGCTTACTCTAGCCCCCACCCTAAGGAGTGAGGGAAGGGGAATTGCCAAAGAACTAACAAGGGGGCTTTTGGGTGGGGTTCCCCACCCAAGTTCAAGAAGGGGAGCAGACATCTGTGTCCTTGAAAGCAGTGAGGCCAGGCCAGTCTCTGGTCATGGGGTGGGAAGGCTGTGGCTGCTTCTCTGTGCCTTGTTTATATGTGTTCCTTCATTTGGTTGTTTCCTGGGAATGTTCCTTGTCAAAGCTCCAAGTTCGGCTTGGCTGATCCGAGGGTAAAGGGGACTTGTCCGTGCTTGTGTGGAAAGCAGTGTTCAGAAGCAGGGGCAGGGCAGCTCTGAGCAGCTCATTAGCCCCCGTCCTCTAGACAACTTCCTGGGCCCCTTGCTTAGCCTGTTCCTCCAGGACACACCAAAAATAGCTGGGCAGCTGTGGAAGATGTGCTGAAATGAAGGGAGCACTGGCCTGGGTGAGAGGAGCACTCTCCTCTCTCAGAGCGCCACCGCCAGAGCACAGGCTGAAGAGCCAGGCACCGCAGAGTCCGGTGGAGGGGCAGAGGGGCCTAGGGTAGCATAGGCAGGCGGAGGAGCTGTCAGGGCCAGGGGAGGGGTCGTGCCCTGCTGGGGCAAAGAAGGTGGTGGGGATGTAGGGTGGGGACAGAAACGGGAAGGGAAGGAGGAAGCTGGGGTGGAGGCCACCTCCCTGGCACCCCTGGCCCCCCGTCCTGGAGACCAGTACCGGCTCCGGAACCTGTGCAGTAACATGATGAGTGTGATGACCAGGAGGTCAAAGATGAGCTCTGCCATTTCCACCACAGACAGCACAGATGAGCCAAACCACAGGCTCCACTGGCTGCCCAGATTGGACAAGAGGCTGACCATCTGCGGGAGAAAGAAGTACCCATGCCTTTACCAAGCCCATTCCCGTGCCCTTTGCATCTGGGGCCCACCTGGGACCCATAGCGCCTCCTTGCCTTGCGGTGCAGCTTCTGATTGTCATCACCCTCAGAAAAAACAGCCATGAGAGCCCAGAAACAGACACGGATAAGGTCTCAAGGGCCTTCTTCCAACTGTCTGCCACACATGTGTGCCTCCCTCCTACCTCACCTCACCCCCTTGTCCTCCACCCAGCTCCCCTCTCCAATTCTTTCCCCTTATCCTGAACCCCTGTTCCCTTTTCTTGTTCTCTGCCTCCAAGGCACAAATTCTTCCGGCTCTTCAAGGTGACCCTTCATCCTCCCTCAGAGCTACCCTGCCAAGCCCCCAGGAGATCCCAGGCTTCCTGACTAAGGCAGGCCATACCGTGACAGAGGGAGACTCCGAATTAGTTTTATAGTTCAGCTCTTTGAAGAAGATGTTGAGTTTAGCAACTCCGTTTCTTTGGGGAAGGGGAGAGAGTGGGAAGAAGTGGTGGAAGGTTAACACCACCCATGGGCCCTCTCCCCAACACCTCCCTCAGAACCTCTTCCCAGACCTCCTTTCCCCCCAAGGGTCCTGCCCAGGAACTCAGGAGCAGGCCTGACCTTTTGTTGTTGATAGTATAATTGTTCTGTAGGGACAGCATCTCGAAGATCCAATCCTGGTGGGGAGATGAGGGGCCAAAGGGTCACCTCCATATCCCTCCCGTTTCCAGGGATGGGTGGTATCGGTCAAATATACCAACATGGATGATCCTCAGAGGGCCACTGTGTTCTGTCCACTTGCACGTGTGTGCAGCTATGTTCACATGGACATCCACCCCTCCCTTCCCGACTTTACCTGGGACTTCACAGACGGCCATCGTGAGTAGCCAGCAGAGAGCTTGTAGTTGGTCACACTGCAGACAGATAAGTGTGTTTAGTGATAGAGTGGGAACCCCCAGCAACCTTCATCCTACCAGGCTGAAGCTGCTGCCAAGCCCAGTCCCAGCCAGGAAAGCACCTCACCTGCACGGCTTTCGGCACTTGGAGAAGCAGCCCAGGCTATCCAAGGAGAAGGCAGCCTGCAGTTTATAGTAGCAGTAGCCTGTGAGTGGAGAGAAGTGCCTGTTTTCTGAGGGCATTCCCACCTCTTCCACAAGCAAGCTCTTACACACTGCCTGGGCACCCACTAGACAAGAGCATGGTGCTGTGGGAGGTGCAACCACAACAAAATTGTTTAAGAAAGCTGGGGACAGGGAACGCCCAAATAAATGAGTCCAAAAGGCACAAATTAAGTCAGAAAAAAAATGGGAACAATGGTTGCATAATAAAGGGGTTAAACCACAATGAGCTATAATGTTACACTCATTAGGAAAACTGTTACAAAACAAAACAAAACAAAATAAAATAAAAACTGCCAGCAAGAAGCACGGGGGCCATCACTTACTGCTGCTGGGAATATGAGATGGTACAGCCACCACCAAAAGTATGACAGTCCCTCAGAAGACTTGAACAGTTAGTTACTAGGAGCCCAGCTCAATGTACACAGCAGCATTAGTCACAAAACAGCAAACTAGAAGCACCCAGATATCCATCAACCGGATAAGTAAATAAAAATGTGTAGAACAGAGCTGGGCACAGCAGGACACCATAGGAGTCCCAGCACGCATGGGCCCCAGAAAGGAGGACTGCTGGAAGTCTGAAGCCAGCCTGGGCTACAGTATGAGACTCCACCTCAACAAGCGAAAGTTGTATATCTATACAACAGCTCAGTCGGGAACAAGGGATAAAGTGCTGATGTGTTATAACATGGGTGGACCCAGGAAACACTGTTACGTTAAAGAAGCCAGTAGGAAAGGCCATCAGCTCAGGGCTCTATCTACATGAACTGTTCGATCAGCACAGGGGCTCCTGGTTGCTTAGCAGCTGGCAGTTGGGGTTGGGAAACTTGTGGGACTACGCATAGGTACAAAGTTTCTTTAGGGAGTGATTTATAAAATTCTCAAATAGACGGTGACTATGAGACCAGAATAAAAGCCCAACACCAAAACTACAAGTACACTTAATTAAAACCATCCAGTTTAAGTGAGTGAGGTCTGTAAGATCCAAATCATCTCATTAAGACATGAAAAGGGGAAGAAAGGGCCTATGGGGTCTAAGGGCACTGGGGAGCTACAGGGAAAAACTTTAAAAATACTATTTTGTTATAGTGTAGGTGTGTGCATGGAAATGTGTGTGAGTGTGTGTGTGTGTGTGTGTGTGTGTGTGTGACAGAGACAGACACACAGAGAGACAGACAGAGAGAGAGACAGAAAAAGAGATAGAGAAAGACTGGGAGATGTGCCGTGGTACACACAAGTCCTCCATTTCTGACCCAACCCTCTCCCTGCCATGCTGGGACTTGGTGGGAAGCAGCCTGACAGCTTGGCTTCTCTGGGGAGAAGGCCTGGGAAGGGCATCACGCTGCTCTGAGCTCTACCTTATCCTCCTCACCTGCACTTTCTCTCAGATTTTCTAAACCACAAGAACTCAGAAAGAAGGCCGGGTATAGTGGCCTGTACTTTTAATCCCAGCACTTGGAAGGCAGAGGTAGGAGAATCTCTGTGAGTTTGAGGCCAGCCTAGTCTACAGTGTGAGTTCCAAGACAGCCAGAGCTATGTAGTAAGACCCTGTTTGAGTAAATACGTGAATATAAAAAAGAACTTAGAATTGTTGAAGAGCAGGGAGGAGAAGAGGGGTGCTGTCACCAAGCTAGCACCCCCGCTGCCCTGTCTCCCCTCCCCTCCAGGATTCTGTCTGCCCATCCAAGAAAAGGTGACACCAAATGGCCTCTGAGTTCCCTACAGTTCTGATATTCTGTGATTCTCCAAGGCTGGGGGCAGGAGGAAAGAGGCATGGGGAAGTAAGCAGGGGGTAGGAGACAGGGGGCAGAGGGCAGAGGGCAGAGGGCAGAGGGCAGAGGGCAGAGGGCAGAGGGCAGAGGGCAGAGGGCAGAGGGCAGGAGGCAGGGGGAGAGGCTGCCTTGACAAGAGCAGTGACAGGTGACAAGACCTGTCAGAGTGGGCCAAGCAAGAAAGGAGGCAGGTAGCACAGACAGATGGGACTGGGGCAGAGGTGACACAACTCCACCGAGGTCTTTCTGTGTCCTTGGTGTCTGGTGCCTTGCCCCTCAGCAATGGCCCACTTCCTCCCTCTCTCACCCTGATAGAGGGCTGAGTGTGTAAAGCCCTTGGAGGAGGCTCTGGAGGACAGAGTCTGTGCAGACAGGCCTGCAATCCCATAGTTTCCCATAGTTTCCTGTTAGGATAGTTTTCTCCCAGCAGCCTCAGGTAGCTGTGCTACAGCAGAAAGGAAACAGGCATGTTCAAGACAATGGCCGGATAAGCAGGACATGCCAGGGCTCTCCAGCTTGTTTTGTGTGCCCTGCTCCGGGTAAAAACATTTTCTAGCACTTGATTTAGAAACTGAATCCCTGGGGGAGAGATGGCTCAGTAGGTAAAGCTCCTAAGCTTCAATAGTCCAACCTATGACTCATGTGGGTCAACACACATGCATACATACACATACACACACACATGTACACACACATAAACACACATACACACATGCATACACACATGCACACACATACACACATACACACATGCACACACATATACACATATGCACACACACTGACACACATACACACACACTGACACACATACATATAAACACATACATGCGTGTGTGCACACACACACACAAATGAGTGCAGGGAAAAAGGACCAAGGAAAGAGAGAGGAAGGTTGGTCTTTCAATTCACACATTGCATGCCTAGACTACTGAAAGAATACTTCATACAGTTCGTAGAACACAGAGAGATGAGACAGAAACACAGCACTTCTAATAAGTTCTACCTGGCACCTGTGAAACGATGGCTGCTCTATCCAATCTCCCAGGAGCCAGCCCTGCTGAGCACTCAAAGAAGATGTAGACACACTCTTTGACACCTCACACACGCACAAACATAAGTGCGCTTGCACACACACACACACACACACCACACTTCCTTCCTTCTGCTGTAGGTTATTTTTAAACAGGACAATTCTTTCACTAACACACAAAAGCCAAAGACAGGAAGGGAAGGAGCAGGGGAAACAGAGGCAAGGGCTGAGGGCAAAAAAAGCAAATGGAGGCCAGGTGGGAGTGAGGCACCCCAGACAAGGCCTCTGACAGCCAGGCACCTAGGGAAGAGGAGGTGAGCTCCAGACAAGGTAGGGGCTCTCTGGCTCACCCCAGGAGCTCTGCTTTCGGTAGTCACAGAACTCTACGCCCTTTGGCTTAGGATAGAAGATGTAGGCACAGCCACACTTCTTGATCATGTTCTCCTGGAAGCAGGAGTGAATGCACACCTGGAGGAGAAGGGGGAGAGGCAAAAGGCTTCAGGCCTGGCCCAACCCTGCCCTCCTCACCACTGCACACACCGTGGCCCTTCCCACCACTCCCAACCTACTTCCTCTCCATCCCTCTGCCCAGCTGATTGGCGTGCAGTCCCAGGAATGGCTGAGAGGAGCTCTGTGTACCTGCTGTGTGTACTTGGAGGGGTAAAGGTTCTTGACAGGGACATCACTGCCATTCTCGGTGCAGTCTCCGTAGTTGCCTCCGAGGCTGTCCAGGGCTTCCTGGGAACCATCGCGAATCCAGAGATCACAGGTGAGAGCGGCTTTTCAGTCTTCCCTCATTCCCAAGTTCAAACCCACACCCTGCCAGCAGTCCACTAGCCTTCCCATCTCAAAGCATATCCCAGCACCCCAAACACCACTTCTTGTACCACTTTCAAGGCGCGTGCGTGGGTTTAGAGAACCCTCTGAAATCCTAAGGACACCCTGAACCTTTCTCAGCACCTGAGTTCTTCTCAAAACCTTGCTTCCCAGGGGCCCCTTGGCTAGCCCCTCTATCCGGTTCTTCTCTCAAAGACCTCCCCATCTTGGAGACAACTCACGTGACCTCCCCTCAGTCTCCCGGCTGTCAAATCGACCTCCCATTTCCCAAGTCTTCCTCCCCCTCCTGCACCCTTGCCTTCCTCATGCTGATGGAGGTCTCCACACCAGGCCTCACGTTGAAGCCACCGTCATCCATAAAAGCAGGCTCATCCTGACCGTGCACCATCACCCTGGCCCCCGTCACTGTGGACAGCAGGGGGATGAAGTCATTCTGCTCTGTGCGCAGTGTCAGGGACAAACCTGGGGGATGCAGCAGGAGAAGAGTTGGAGATGGAGACCCAGAATCTTACCCTCCATCTCCTGGTTGGAACAAGGCCAGGAAACCCCTCGGGTTGGCGTGGCAACCCAGAGCTGGTCTCTAGGCTCACTTAAAGGATAGAATCCCTTCCATGCCTGGAATGGACTATGGAGGGAGGACTTTGGGGGAGAAAGGACAGAGCAGACCTTTCCAGAATGGCGAAAGGCATATCAAGGTGAGATCCAGAAGGTCCCCAGAATCTCTAGAATGTAAGGCTAAGGTTGGTAAGGACCGGTAAGGTAGGGAAGGGCATCATGGGGACGGGAGATGCTCACCATTGTTGACTCCAGGCATGGAAGACATCCAGAGATTGGAGTTGTTCTTATTGTTGAAAGTGTAGCAGTTCCCATACATGGGGTGGTGGAACTGAGAGTAATTCCTTAGTAGGCAAGGGAACAGGATAACAGGATCAGAGAGGGAAGTACAGGAGTTCAGCAGAGCATGAGGTGAGGCAGAGGAAATTCCCCTCAGGCCTCAGGAGCATCGCTTTCCTGTCACCTCCAGTGGGCCTGCCCAGCACTGGGAAGTAGACCTGCGCTTTGTCACCCCGGCCAACAGTCCCATTCTGCATTATACAAGACCACACAGATGGTGATGGCAGGCCTGGGATTTACAGACCTTGTGATCTTGTGTGTTATAGTTCTTATTTTATCTTCTTCTAAAAAATCAAAACCAAACCCTCCTAAGCTTTGTTTGTTTTGTTGTTGCTTTTGTTGTTTTTAAAAAGAAATATTTATTTATTTTATGTATATGAGTGCACTGCTGCTGTCAGACACACCAGAAGAGGGCACTGGATTTCCTTACAGATGGTTGTGAGCCACCATGTGGTTGCTGGGAATTGAACTCAGGATCTCTGAAAGAGCAGTCAGTGCTCTTAACTGCCGAGCCATCTCTCCAGCCCCCTAAGCTCTGGTTTTAAGATCCATCCATCATGCTCCATTGGGTCTGCTGATAGCACGTACCATATGCCTTCCATGATGAGACTCCCCTGCACTGTGCCCTTCTCTCCCACTCAGCGGGGATCCCAGGCTGCAGGGACGGTGGTGATAGACCTGGGATTCAGACCCAGGCATCTACCTGCTAGACCGGCTTCTCCTCTGACCTCACCACTTGCTCCCTGTGTCCTCTAATGTTATACTAAGACTCGTGCAATGCTCTTAACTTCTCAGCATCTAAATCTTGGTTCTCGGTGCGTCGATGAAGGAAATGGAGAGATGGAGGAAATCAGCGTAGAGGAGGGAACAAACGCCTCGGTGAGCGTGGGGCTGAAGGGAGGAAGTTCAGAGCACAGGGAGGAATGAAGCCAAGCGTTCTCCACAGACCTCTGTGCACCAGATTAACAGGTCCAGTGATAACAGCCCACCCCTAGCAGGCTTGGGAGTCCAGAGGAAACCACACAGCCACACTACTGCAGCAGACAGACAGATGGACAGCAAATCACAGGTTCTAAGAACTATGTGGGGGAGAGGGGACCTGTGCTCTACTTCCTGTCAAGTGGGAGATAGCAGTGGGAACCAGACAGGAGGAAAATGAGGCTCTGACCTGTGTCCAGTAAGGGAGTGAGAGGGGACGAAGACCAGAGGTGGGTGTGGCTCTGCTCATGTGACTTTGAACTAGTCCCATTTCCCAAGGTCATCCTCTTCCTCTCTAAAATGAGGAGAGCAAATCTAGAAGATCCAGGATGGTCTACTGGCTTTGAAAATCAAAGGCAGGCATAGGGCATGAAACATAGGGGCTCATGCTAGGCTGTACAAAAAAGCTAGCATTTCTAGAGGTGGGCTGGATGTGGAGAGCAAAGCTCTATCTTGAAGGGCCACTGACCCCCACTCATTGGGAGGGGGAGGGGCGCACTGTGGCGGGTCTTAAATACCGAGCTTAGTAAGGTTTTATTTTGTATTTTAGAAGAAGATAAAATAAAACCTATAACACACAAGATCATTTATGTAGATAAAATATAAACTTTGTAAATGCACATACAAGGAAATGTACATTCAACATGGGCCGCGTTCGCACCAAGACCGTGAAGAAGGCGGCCCGGGTCATCATCGAGAAGGAAATGTACATTAAACACATTAGTACAACATCCATTGGGAAGCCAAATCATATAGTGGTTAAGAGTAAAGCCTTGAGCAAGATGGCTCAACGGGCAGAGGTGCATGGGCCAGCAAGATGGCTCAGCGGGCAGACGTGCTTGCTGCCAAGACTCACAACTTGAGTTCAGTCTCCAGGATCCACATTGCAGAAGGACAGAACTGGCTTCCACAGGTCCTCTGACCTCTACAAGTACACCACAGCATGTGTGTGTGTGTGTGTGTGTGTGTGTGTGTGTGTGTGTGTGTGTGTGTGTGTGTTTGTGTGTGTGTGTGTGTGTGTGTGTGCAGATATGTAATAATAATAATAATAATAAAAAGAAAGCCTCATCTAGGCATGGTAATGAGCTCCTGTAATCTAGCACTCGGAAGGTTGGTACAAGAGCATTGTTGCAAGCCGGGTGTGGTGGTGCACGCCTTTAATCCCAGCACTTCGGAGGCAGAGGCAGGTGGATTTCTGAGTTCGTGGCCAGCCTGGTCTACAGAGTGAGTTCCAGGACAGCCAGGGCTATACAGAGAAACCCTGTCTTAAAAACCAAAAAAGAAAAAAAAAAAAAAAAAAAAGAAAGAAAAAAAGCATTGTTGTCAGTATGAGTCTACTTGGGGCTACATGCTACATAATAAGTTCCAGATTAGCATGGGATAAGAGTGAGCCCTTATCCAAAAAAGGGGCTCTAGAGTTCAACTCATTATGAGGAAATGCTAACTGTAGCAAAAGCTAGAAAAAAAGCCAAGCAAGTTCTTTACTCTCCTCCTCTGTCAAATGAAGACCACAGAAACAGGTCGGACGGAGAACTGGGGACTGAGTTAAAGTATTAGTACTTAGTGAACTGAATTAGCTTCTCACTAAGAGTGTAGAGATTGGTTACGTTGCCTAAAGGGATAAAGGCAAATGGACAGATGAGGTGGCTCAGCTAGCAAAGGTGCCTGTCACCAAACTTGCCACCCTAATGGCTGAGAAAACCAACTCCTGAAAATTGTCTTCTACCCACTCACATGCACAAAGACAAACAAGTAAGGGTAGCTTGGTCTGCTTGCTTGTTTGTTTTTAAGGTAGACAATAACAAGCAGAGGATGTAGAAAATGTAGATCCCTCAGGGTTGCTGCTGGGAACTTAAAGACCTGTATCCCTGGGCAGAGTCCAGCAGCCTCCAAAATGCTAAACAGACCTGTGACCCAGCACTGAACTCTGGGTGCATTGCAAGCAAAACCAAAACATTACCAGTATAAAACCTTACTCAGGCACATCCACAGCAGTGTTCTTCATAAAGACCAAAGAGTTGGCATGCTCATGTCAGAAAGCGGTGGTGTGTCTGTACAACACAACCTACTGTTAATTGCTCATATGTGAGTTCTGATATGTGTCAGCACAGATAAACCTGGAAAACATATGCTAAGTGAAAGAAGCTACCAGTCACAAAAGATTATATATATATATATATATATATATATATATATATATATATATATATATATACACACACACACACACATACATATATATACACATATATATGTGTATGTATGTGTATATATGTATATGTGTATATACATACACACATAGACACATACAAATACACACATATATGTATATACCTATATACACATACATACATATATATACACGTGTGTGTAGATATACATGTGTGTGTATATATACATATGTGTATATATATATATATATATATATATATATATATATATATATATATATATATATATCCCAGAACCTAATAAATGTTAGACAATCAATCTACCACTGAACAATATCCCTAGCCCTTGTGTGAAATTCCCACAGAGAACAGTCCTTTGAGACAAGAAGGCAGATTAGTGGTTCCCAGGGCTTGAAAGGGACGGAATGGGGAACTGCTAAGAAGTAATGGGTTCCTTGAGGGTGGGTGAAGAAAATGTTCTAAAATTAGATAATGACAGTAGTTGCACAACTCTAAACATATTTAAAAACCACTAAAGTGTACATATGAAAGGGAAGACTTTTACTACGTGTCATTAAGGAGAAGATTATGTCTGAGGACAGAGCTCAGTGATGGAGAGCTCACTTGCATGTTGTGGGCCCTGCCTTTCATCTTCAGAACAAAAAAAAAAAAAAAAAGGAGAAAGAAATCCAAAAGAGAAGGGGAGGGTACAGGAGACTACGAAGGGTAGGGGAGGTCCAGGAGGCCATGAAGGGTGGGGGTTCCAGGAGGCCATGAAGGGGGGGGAGGTCCAGGAGGCCATGCTAAGGAAGTACAGTTAGACTCGGCCAGCAACAGGAAACTACAGAGGATTTTATTATATTGATTGTATGTGTGTGAGTGCTCTGCCCGCTTGCACATCTGTGTTCCACGAGCATGCCTGGCACCTCTGGAGACCAGAAAAGGGTGTCAGATCCCATGGATTCACAGTTAAGGACAATTATGAGCCACATGTGGGTGCTAGGAACAGAACCTGGGTCCTCTGCAAGAGCGGCCTGCACTCTTAGTCTGAGCCTGCTGAGTTTCTCCAGTTCCTATTTCGGAGGATTTTGAACAGGACTGACTGGAATAGTTAATATCACAAACTTAAGCTCCCTGCTATGTTTCAAATATGCCTCTCAATTCTTGGGTTGGAAAATGACTTCCCAATTTGTTGGAGATGGGATCCAACAGGAAGAGACAGGACCATGGAGCGAATCCTCATGAGCGCATCCGTAGCACTACCAGGTAGTTCTGCGAGGGTTAGCTAGGAACACATGGCCGTTTGCTGGGTCGGCCCGCCCTTCCTGACCCTCTTTCACAGGCTCGCTTTCCCTTCCCCTTTCTGCTGTGTTATGCTGTGGAAGCTGTCACCAGGTTCCGGCACCAGACTCTTGGGCTTTTCAATCCCTAGTACTATAAGAATGAACTTCTTTTTCTTTTTTTTTTTTTCCCATAAACCAACCAGTCTGTAGTATTCTATTATAGCAACAGAAATGGACAAAGACTTCCTGTGAAGAATGAAGGGAGAACTTGGAGGCAGAAAGTTAGACAGTTTACAGAGCTGTCCTCATGTCCAACAGTCCTCGTGGGTAAGGAGACGACGACAACGACGAGCTGAGGATGGGACCTGCATGCCAAGACTAAGATGAGCTGTGGACTTGTGGGCAAGGGGTGCAAGTGGAGTGGACAAAGGGACAAAAACTCCAGGTGGGAGGTGACACGGAGACAGGTGTGGCTGGCCCAGGGGCTTAGCTGCCTCGCTTCCCAGCTGCGACTGTTTATCCTCAAACAAACAAAGAGCGCAGGCAGGACCAAGCCATGGGATGGGCATGTGAGCACACAGAGTGAGAAGCCAGAGAAGCAGGTGACACCTGGTCCTGCTGCCACTCTCGGTGACAATGGAGGGAAGGGTCCCCTGTAGAGACACTGCCTCAGTGCCATTCCCCAGCCAGCCAGAAGCAAGAAGGTGGCCCTTGAAAACCAAGAAGCAGAGGTGGAGGAGAAAGCAGGAATATCATGCAGCCAGAGGCTACAGAGGGAGGAAGAAGGCCCTCACTTCTCCCTTGTATGAGCTCTTAGAGGGCCTGAGCTGGTGGCTGTGACCTCTTTATATGAACACTATGACAGGGGCCCTAACAGAAATTATCCCTGACAGACAGTGGGCTGTAGAGAATCCTTAGGCAAGCCTGAGCCTCTGGGCGTGTCTCTTCCTTCACCTGTTTGAGTGCAAGACGACTGACCCCCACCATGCCCTAGAGTGTATAAAGTGACCTCACATTTGTCATCTCATGAATGTGACGAGACCCTTAAGATGGGAATTGGCATCGTGGTCTTCGTCACTTTAGTAAAAATGCCAATCAAGCAAGGATTGAACATATCTTTTCTTGTAATACATCCCAGATGCCTACAGCCAATTCTGGCATGTGGTCCACACAGTCAGAAATATTTACTGAATAAGCCTTCTTTCTTGTGTTTGGATTTGTGTCCATTTTACAAAGAAAAGACTCTGAAGAATGATGTGAAATGGAAGAGTCACCAGACCATGAAGGGACAGAACCGTAATGGGACCTCAGGTTGGGACCTGCCGTCCATGGATCTTACCACACTCCTGTCTACAGGCGACATGCTGGGCACAAACTTGGGCACCTGCATTAGATCATTTCCTCACCTAACCACCGAGAACTTCCTGAGCCCTCAGGAGGACCCAGGAGAGGAGATTCCTAGGTACGAGTGAGCGAGCCATCAAGGGGGCCAACTCACGCCTGGTTGCAGGGGGCCTGGTTGAAGCGACAGGTGAAGATGAAGCTGCCCAGGGCTTCTTCCTCTAGAGCGGGCGAGGTGTCAGGCAGTCTGGACAGAATGTTGATGTAATGGAAGCGATACCACTCCCTCACGGCATCCACCCCGGATGAGTACGTCTGGTAGAAGCAGTCTGATTTGTTCTGGTTGCACTGCACAGAGACAGGAGTGTCAGTGCACATCAGAGAGCCACCAAGGTCAAGGACTGAGAGCTGAGGTATTCTGAGGGATGACGGGCAGGTAGGTTTAGGGTGTGGGTAGAACAGAAGGGAAGAAACACTTCCCTAGAAGCCCCTAGGAGAGGTGGCCAGAAGACCATGGGATTGAGGTAGTGGCAGGCAGAGATTCCTCACTGTAATTACTTATGCAACCAGGCAGGAAGAAGCAAGAATTCTCCCTTTTCACTGATTCTAAAGCTTCTGGGATCAGACATTTGTTCCCACAACAGAGGTGGGCCTAGAACTTCCCTGTGTTGGTGGTGCCGCCCATCTCACCGGGGCCTCCCTTTCTCCTTCAGTAGATGAGCCTCTGTCCCATTTCCTCCTACCCATCCTTTTTAGTCTACATGTTTAGGGTGTAGGGATGAAACTCAGCAGAAGAGCCCTTGCCAAGCATGGGCAAGGACCTGGGTTACACACACACACACACACACACACACACACACACACATGCACACGCGCGCACACGCGGGCGCACACACACACACACACACACACACACACAATCTCATTTACTTACTCTCTGTTACAGGCTTGAAGAACTTCAGTTCTTCACAGGAGGGTCTCAACTGAGTCCCATCAGTAGGGACTAGAATTCAGAAATGTGAATTTTCTGCAACAGATTTTACTACTCGTCATTTATCCTCTGCTGACATTCATTCATTCATTCATTCATCCATTCACGTATTGTGTTACCCTCTGGAAAGTCCATCAAGCCTTTCAATCTGAAGGAGTAGGCGGTCCATGGGACCTAGCAAGCTCGTGGGCGGGCCCTGGACCGAGGGGCGGGGCTTACCAGTTGGAAGCCGATTTTCCAGTCCTTCCTGTCCACTTGGGGATTGTTGTCGCGTACACTGGAAGACGCGCTGCGCGCCAAGCGGGCGGGGTAGGGCGGAGGTGGTGTGCGCAGGCGCTGCAGGGGGTGTGGGAGAGTACCCCGGAGGTCGCGGGTGCTGCGGCGGCGGCCCCCAGCCTGGCGAGTGTAGGAAGAGTTGTATTTGTACAGGTCAAAAAGCGTCTGTTCCGTGATGCGGTCCAGCTCTTCCAGTTCCTCTTTAATTTCGGTGTATCTGAAAAAGCCGATGGGGAGGAGGTCGGTCCAGGGGCGGTCCGCCGAATTCCTGGCCATCGAAGGGCCATGGTGTTCTCCATAAACACCGAGGGGATCAGTGATCCCTCTGAGAGCTCCAGGGCTGTCGGCTGGGTAGTGTAGAGTGTAGGAGTTGTATTTGAACAGGTCAAAAAGAGTCTGTTCTCTTAGCTCAGGTCGCCCTGCCCGATCTCCCTTGGGGAGGGTGGCCTTTGGGAATGCCTGCTACCTGTGTCTTCAAATCGAGGCTTCTCGGTGACTGCACTTTCAGAATCTCCTCCCTGCACTGCTCTGAAAATACCAGGTGAAGTTCCCACCTTTGCCCCTTCTTCAGAGACTACATTTTAATGAGATCTGGAAGGGACCCACCCACACGCGATCCATATAAATCCCTACAGTTTTCATTCACAATACTGGCTGTGTTACCATCTGCACCATGGACAGCCTTACAATTACAATCTAAGAAACAAAGCCGAGATGATAAATTAAAACCAGGCTGCAAGATGCAAATCTTAACACACAAATATTAGCTGCATTTCTAGATACTTGCAACAAATGGAAAATATTTTCAATGACTCCACACTGGGGCTAGAGAGAGGGCATGCCATTGAGAACATGCGATGCTCTTCCAGAGGACCCAGGTTCATTTCTCAGCACCCACATCGGAGCACTCACAACCCTGTAACTCCATTCCAGGGAAATCTGACTCCCACCTCTGGCTTCTAGCCACACTTACACATGTGGCTCTCACACACAGATCTCACACACACAGATTACGTACATATAATCAAGAGTAAACCTGGTATTTATCAGATCTACTCCTAAATTTAACATCGGCAAGATTTCTTATTCTGCAGAGCACACTGGAACCCTGCCAGAGGCCAAAACATACAAGATCATACAGCTGCTCATATCTTTGTCTCCCAACTTGATTTTCAGATCACATACAATCCAATCCCAAATTCAGCAAACATCTTTAAAGGAGGTGGCAGGTGCTTCTGAGATTTCTATGGAACGCAAAGAGTTTCTGTGAAGCTCAGGCTGACCTCAAACTTGAAACCTTCCTGCCTTAGCCTCACGAGCAGCTGAGCTTACAGGTACATGCCTCCACAACACCTGTGTGCAAAGAACCTGTGGTGCCCAAAACAACCGTTTTGGAAAAGAAAAAAGCGGGGTGGGGGTTGGCTTATACTACCTGAGTTTAATATTTATTCTAAAGGGGGTCAGAGGGATTGAGTTCAAGTCTCAGCACCTATAAGGTGTCACAGCTGTCTATAACTTCAGTTCTGGGTGATTTATTCTCTTTACCTATAAGGTAGCTCACAGCTGTCTATAACTTCAGTTCTGGGGGATTTATTCTCTTTACCTATAAGGTAGCTCACAGCTGTCTATAACTTCAGTTCTGGGGGATTTATTCTCTTTACCTATAAGGTAGCTCACAGCTGTCTATAACTTCAGTTCTGGGGGATTTATTCTCTTCCTTTTTTCTTTTTTTTAAGGATTTATTTATTTATTTTATATGAGTACACTGTTGCTGTCTTCAGACACATCAGAAGAGGATGTTAGATCACATTACAGATGGTTGTGAGCCACCATGTAGTTGTTGGGAATTGAACTCAGGACCTCTAGAAGAGCAATCAGTATTCTTAACCACTGAGCCATCTCTCCAGCCCCAGGATTCAAGCTCTTTTGGCCTCCATGGGCATGGCATGAACTTGGTGCAAAGACATACATACATTAATAATAATAATTTAAAAATATTTTCTATGCCAAACATGGTGGCACACATCTTTAATCCCAGCATTGGGGAGGCAGAGGCAGACAGATCTCTGTGCCTTCAGATCTCTGTGAGTTCTAGGCCAACCTGGTATACACAGCAATTTCCAGATCAGCCAGAGCTATATAGTGAGACCTTGTCTCAAAAAATAACACACACACACACACACACACACACACACACACACTCATTCACAAGGAATTGACTAGAAATGTCCAATATCTTAACTATTAAATGTCACTTAAAGAAAAAGTCAAGAGTCAGGTTTGGTGGCGCACACCTTTAATCTCAGCACTTGGGAGGCAGAGGCACGAGGGTCTCTGTGAGTTCCAGGCCAAACAGGCCTACAAATCAAACTTTGGGCACTAGGGAAGCATGCTATTGCCAGAGATGTGGGGTTAGCGCATCTGGGGTCTGACACAAGCATGGAGGCCTTACAATGCTAGGCTCTTCCTCCAGCCTCCACCACTGAGCCACACCTGCAGCCCAAGGTTATTAAACAAAATCTTATGCACAGTTCCAACGTCCCACTGTCCAGTTCAGAGCTACAGGATCCTGTCCTTTGGGCTCTACCTTCATCCTGAGCGGTATTGATGATTCCAAGAGTGGCCATGCCAGCTCGTATGAGCCCTTCTGAGGAGCCAGGTACATCCATTACATCTACTGCTCAACAATCTGGGCTAATACCATTGTCATGCCCTTTCCAAAGACAATGTGGCCAGGACATGAGTCAGAATGTGCTCCAACTTTTCAGTGTCCTCTAGTCTGTCCCAGGAAGACCACTAGAGCTCATAGACACTGCCCCCTGCTGGAAGGGCACTCTGGTGCCCAGCTATGTAATGCTGGGTAAGGCATTCAACCCTTACCCCTCTGTAGAATGGACACAGCGCGAGGTCAGCCCAACACACAAAGTTCTGGCAAGATGAAGTTAGGGACTGATTAGGCCCACTAAGTAAGGATGGTCAGGCCCCAGGAAGACACAGACAGGAGCCGGATGCCCAGAAAAGTGTCACTTCAACTTTCTCAACGTCATACAGGAAGAATCCAGATCCCCAGCTCTGCTGGAATCATTTCTAGGACAAGGTCACTACTGTCATCTCCCTTTCCTCCCACCACCACATTGCTACCTCTCTGCCTTTATCACACTCTTCCCCACCGAGACTGTGTCATCCCTGAACACACTCTCACTTGTCTGGTCTCCCAACCCTTGGTCCCTGCAGAAGTCAAGTTCCAAGCAGGGATCTTTCTCACCCCAAGGACACTTCTCTGCTTTTGTCTGACAGGATTCAGAGCCCTTGACTGACACTAGTGCTGAGAGAACGGATGACCGAGCAAAGCACTCAGGTCTTGTCCTGAGACCAGGAGGTAAACAAAGGATCAAGACTCCTTGGATGAGCTGATAGCAAGATGGTCCACCCCATGGGGCCTTGACTTCCTTCCTTGGCCATGCTCACTGCCCTTGCCCCTGTCTGTCTGGCAGGCAAACCACCTGTGGGAGGTGGGTGATTCCTGGCCCCAATCCAACTCCATCAGGCCTTACTGTCTTATTCCACAACTCAGGATAGCGAGGTAGTTACACTAGGCAACTACCCTAGGGTCACTCACCTGGGAACTACTGAGCTTTGAATAGCTTTGAAGCCAGGCTTGTTAGACTCCATAGCTTTTGTTTTCCCACTACTCCTGGCTAAGGCTAAGGACTATTTGAAATTGGCTACCAGTATCCTCTCTCTGAAGCTAGCCTCCCCTCTGACTCTCCTCTGTATAAGACAGGCTGGTAGGATACAGGACTCCTAAGAAGTTTGGAGGCTGACATACATATGTTTCCCTCTGTGTCTATGCCTCCATCCTTGATATAGTTGATGGGCTCCCAACATCCACTCAGGGACCTCTGGGGCACTCTCAGCCAGCATTCAAGAATACTAGGCAGTGCTAAGAACAGAAAAGAAACCAGTCTCTTTCCTTGGCAGTGTGTACCTGTGCGCTTGGCTCTCCTCTGCTTCATCTAGGCCACACTAGACACTCCTCTCTGATCAGTTTCCCGGCCCTTTCCCTCCTAAGCAGCTTTGAGCAGTGCTAATGGGGCACACACGGACCTTACAGCTTCAGTTCATATCACAATACACTCACATGTAGATACCCAACAAGTAGCCCTTATCTGGATCTCTTTCGTGGGTTCTGAGCTCTCATGGAGGTCTGTCCCAGGGATGGTGATCTAAGAGCCAAAGGTTCTCCTGAGCTGTTGAGACAGTCGGGTGGTGAGTGTGGGCAGCATGCTGAGAGCTGAGACACAGGGCTGTGCTGAGTTCTGGCCTCTCTGACAGGACTGTTATTGTCTCTGGGCAGGCTGGGTTCAGGGGAACCACTGTTGATTCTTAGGCTACCAGGACGATGCTATGTAGAATTCCACTTTTTTTTTTTTTTTTTTTGAGACAGAGTTTCTCTGTATAGTCCTGGCTGTCCTGGAACCTCCTCTATAGACAGGGAAGGCCTCAAACTCACAGAGCTCTGCCCGCCTCTGCCTCCTGAGTGCTGGGATTAAAGGTGTACCATCACTTCCCAGCTCAGAAGTCCATGTTTTAATGAGCTGGCCCAGGCCATGTAGACTGTGACCCCTAGTGACCTAAGACATCTTTTATAGAGAGCCAGTCCCCAAATAAATCACAACTCACGCTGTAAAACTTTTTTTTTTTCTGGGCAGAAGAGACAGCTCAGCAGTTGAGAGCACTGGCTGCTCTTCCAGAGGTCCTGAGTTCAATTCTTAGCACCCACATGGTGGCTCACAACCATCTGTAATAGGATCTAATGCTCATTTATCGTGTGTCTGAAGACAGCGGCAGTACTCATATATATAAAATAAAGAAACCTAAAAGAATTTTTAAAAAACAAATCTTTGTTCTTTGCAATACAATGAGATGTTCATCTTGTCATTGAAATATGAACCCCACATAGACGGCAAAGAGTTCCTGCTTCCCAGCGGCCTATCAATATATGAAAAGGGCTACACCTCACTCTTGGGAGAATGGGTCCCATGTGACTTCAGCTGGTGTTTTATTATCTTGGGCATTCGTTATTAGAGATACGTGCCATCACAGCGGAGAGCTGACTTCCACTCTTCTACCATGTGGACCTCGCAGTTGTATCAAAAGGAACCAGGAGAGACCCAGATTCTGACTCTGAGGCCTCTCATCAGCCGGTGGCTTTTTGTTTCTCTTGGGGCCTCAGTTTTGCCAACCACCCTTCTTATTCTGGAAGCTGAGATGGCTCCGTAGGCAAAAAGGCTTGTGATCAGAGCAGCCTGAATTTATCCCCCAGAGCAGAACCCAGGTAAAGGAAGAAGACTAGCTTCAGAAAGTTCTCTTCCATGGACTTACCACCACACATGCGCACCCATGCATACACACCAACACACACAACTTTGCCTGTGCAACTCTTGTCCTATACCGTCCTGACCCCAGCACCGGACTGCCTGACAAAGGAGAACCTGACCACTGGCCAGCACAGGCTCTCAGCCCTCAGTCTGGCCTCTCCCTGCCAGACACCAAGTACAGCCTGGCCTCTGGACTGAGATGGGAGTGCAGGTCAAGGGTGGCTTTCCAGCTCAGAGCCACACCTCCTGTGGCTCTCTGAGGAGATGGCCCTCCCTTTGTTCAGTCCTGCTGCCGGGCTCTGCAGACAAGATAAGGCCCATGAGCTTCACTGTTCAAACGCTCCACGTTCTTCCTTGGTTTTATTTGTTGTTGGCACAGGGTCTGATATAGCCTATCCAACCTCTAACTCAAGTTGCACCCAGGGCTAAACTAACTTTGAACTTCTGATTCTCCTCCTGTCTTTACTTCCCATGGGCCAGGATTACCTGCATGTGTCAGCAGGCCTGGCTGAATTCTGCTTTGGGTCCAGCCCTCAGTTCCATATATATTCGAGGTAGGCTCTGTGTCCCAGGATGTGGCAACAAACAGCTCTTTCCTTTGAGTGACTAGAAACTAGAAAGCCACACAGAGCTGCGGTCAGGACCTCCTTTTTACAATTCTCTGCTGGCTGCATCCCTCATCAGGTGGACACCCCGGTGTGACTCTGGTTCCCTCCAGGCCTTCTTCGGCAACTGGACCTTCCACCCTTTCCTCCTCTCTCCCCAGATCACTTGTCCCTCCCTGTGCCAACGACCGACCGTGATTCACACTCAGGGCAGCAGCCACTCGGCTGCCCTAGCTTCCCTGCCACCTCTGCCTCTCACTGGCCAGTGGCTCCCCACCCCTGCACTCCTAACCAGGAGCCCCCTTCTTTCTGCATCTCTTCCTGCTGGGCTCCTACCAGCTGCTACCTTGGGAAGCCTTGCTGCCAGGTGAGAGGGAGCTTTGAGGTCACGCCTGCTCTGGAACTTCACTGCTAACCTGACAGGCTCTAGCTCTTGGTTGGAAGTGATTTTTGCATCCCAGTTTTAACACCTGCTATCTGTCTGAGTTTAACTCTCTGGGCATCTGTCTCTTCATCTATCAGATGGACGGAATAGTGGCACCTGTTCCCTAAGTCTGTTGTAGGGTTAATTCGTTTAATAATATTTCTTTTCTTAAAGGTCAGACACCTGAGCAGGTGGACAGGGCCGCTGAGCAGGGGCCTCCTACATTCATTCAGCCTGGGTTTTGGGGGGACAGCTAACAACACTACATAGCTCTGACTGTCCTGGAACTATATAAACTAGTTTGGCCTATGGCTCACAAGAGATCTGCCTGCCTCTCCTTCCACAGTGTTAGGTTTAAAAGCATGTGCCATTACACCTGGACAATTTAATAATATTTCATTCAGATTTAGATTCACCTGGAAAGCCATCTGGTACATAAATATGCCTTCTCTATTGATATTGTTATTTCTCTCTCTCTCTTTTTCTTTCTTTCTTTCTTTCTTTCTTTTCTTTTCTTTTCTTTTCTTTTTTTTTTTTTTTGGTTTTTCGAGACAGGGTTTCTCTATATAGCCCTGGCTGTCCTGGAACTTACTTTGTAGACCAGGCTGGCCTTGAACTCAGAAATCCACCTGCCTCTGCCTCCCAAGTGCTGGGATTAAAGGCGTGTGCCACCATGCCCGGCGACACTGTTATTTCTCATTGTTATTAGCTATACACTTTGGGTCTAGTTATTTCACTTCGGTGAACATCAATTACCCTCATCTGAAATAACACAGGTGTGATAGCGAGTGTCCTGCAATGCCAGGAATTCAAGGCCAGCCTAGGCAGCACCGAGATCCTGTCTTTAAAAGAAAAAAGAAAGAAAGAAAGAAAGAAAGAAAGAAAGAAAGAAAGAAAGAAAGAAAGAAAGAAAGCAGTAAAGGACATATATAAAATGCCCACCTCTCTAGACTTTGCAGGATTAAGGAGTTAGTGCTTAAAAATAACCCAACACTGAGTCAAGTACTTAGTAGATCTTCAGTTTCCTCCTATACTTGAGGTCCTCCCCTCCCTTCTGAGTCCTCTCCTCCTCCCTCTGCTGTACGGACAGCTGCTTCCCAGTCCGGGTCCCCTAGGCACTGTGATGTCCCCTCCCCGGTGGTTTATCCTGGCCTGTCTAGGGTCATGCACCCAGCAGAACCTTAGAAAATATGCAGACTTCAACAGACTCACCCCAGCCCTCCCCATATCTCCTCATCTTTGTGACCACAAATATTTATTGAGTGCCTGCAGCCTACTTCCAGGACCCGGCCCCTCCCCAGCCAGCACCTTCTGCCTGTTGTGTCCCCCGCCCTGCCTGGCCTGGGGTGAGAAAGAACTGACAAACTGGAGGAGAGATGAGGCTAAGGGAAGGAGCTACCCCAAGGCTTGAAATGGAGGTGAGCAAGTGAACAACTTCACTTATTCCAAGCGGCCGGCGCCTTGTAAGAATAAGAGAAGGCCAAGTTTGGGAATCACACTAATGGGCTAAGTCAGGACTCTGTCAGGATAGGTGACCCTGTTGACTTGCCTTGGCCTCTTGGCCTCAGTTTCCTATGTGTAAAATGAGGATAATACCTGTCCCTGCCCCAAGACAGATAAGACACCAGGAGGCTGCAGATGACCTCTAAGGGTCTGACGCATTCAGCTCCAGTAAGTGACCCTTACCGTGTTCATTATATGGGGACAGTTTTACCTTTCCAGGACAGGACTTCCCAACCTTTGTTAATCCATGACACATCTTTGGACATGACAGGCTACCTGAGAAAGCCTCCACCCGCAGCGTGTGACCAATCCCAGCCATCCATAATTGCCCACATTCCTGAGGGTGTGCTCACTCGAATTTACCCTCATTCAAACCCTCCTGAGAGAGCTTACACTCCTTGAAGGCAGACCAACTCTGAGTTTTTATTGTGCTAATCACGGTGTGTTGCTATATTTGTTCACACGCTTACCCCTCCTACCTCGTTATAGCTTTTCCCAGCTCCAGGACCTAGTCAAGTACCTGGCCCTCGATAAAGCTCGCTGAATTAGCAGCAATCCTCGTCTGCTGGGTGCCTAGCACAGTCTGGCTTAACAGACGTTTTCAATGTGTGGCATAGCTGAGTGCAGACGAAATGGTATGTGTGTACAAACACCCAGCCCTGCCCGCCTCTCTTCTCCATGGTAACAGCGCAGTTTCCAGACCCAAACTGGCAAAGAGCATTGATGAAACCCAAAACTTCAGAACACAGCAAAGCCCTTAAAGGTCAGAGACCTGGGCAGGCGGGTAGGGCAGCCGAGTGATGATCCCCTGCACAGGTCAGCCGGAGACTTCGGGGAGGGGACAGCTGCCGATGGACCTCTTTTCCATTCCACTCTCCTTCATCCCACCCCCCATGGTGCCTACTCCCCAGCACAGCAAATATCCCCTCTACACAAAGCTCTTATCCACCTCCAAGGCACCTGCAAGGCCTTGACCTCTCAGCTCTCTGGCCTCGCAATTCCATGACCACTTTTGTTTGCTCTCCGGCTTGCTTGCTTTTGTGCCGCTGAGTGTAGAACTCGGAGCCCTGTGCACGCTAAACCCATGCCCTAGCACCGAGCCACCCTCCCTATGGGCCCCGGGCAGACTGACCTGTAAGGATTAAGGGTGCACACGGTGACGGCAGGGAAGACCAGCTTGTCCGAATTGAGGTTGATGTTGAGGCTCACGGGGTAGCTGAAGTACTCCTCGAACAGCAAGGCAAACTGCCAGTACATCATGCCGAAGGTGCAGAGCCACAGCACCGCCCAGAAGGCCGTCTTCATGCGGTTGTGCTTGGAGCACACCAGGCGGATGGCACCGTGGATGGTGGTATTGTTGCAGAAGAACTGGAAGAGCTCTCGATAGGAGCGGTGGAACTCGATCAGTGCCTCCTCCTCTTCGGTGGGCTGCCGGGGCGCTGAGGGTTCCGGGCCCAGCGCCTGCTCTTCACGCTTGTCCCCCTTGCCCAGTCCTTGCATGGGCAGAGGAGGACAAAGGTCTTGCTCCTTGAAATTGTTGCCCTTCATGGATCCCTTCGGTGAGTTGGGGACGTCAAGGTCTAGGTCAAGGTTGAGCTCAGGGGCTCTGGTGTGGTCCAGCATCATTAGTATGGAGGCAGAATGGGGCTGTCCCGTGACGGTGCCCGCATCCCACGCTGAGTTCTCTCTTCTTCAGTCCTCCCACCCTCCTCTACCTCTCCAGAAGCCAGCCGAGCTTCTGAAGTTGGGGCCAACCAGGCAGCAGAGCTTCACTGGGGTGGCCACAGGGCTTCACAGGGAAGGCCACCTTCGTTTGCCCGCTAGCGCCTCCCTGGGTCTCCACAGCAGGCACCCTGCCTGGCTTAGCGCCTCTCCCTCTTGCCCTTTTTTCCTCCCGGACTGTTTGACTCGCTCCGGCTTTCACGCCCTCTTGGCCCAGCTGACTCCCGCTTCTCTTTGGGTCTCCCTCTCTGTGCCAGGTTCTCTGATCCTGCCTCACTTCCTCCCCTGCCTTCCCTGTCTCCTCCTGGGTCCTCTTCTCTAGGCTCTCTAGCCCTGGCCTCCAGCTCCCTGCTACCTCCTTCTCTGCCTCGGGGACCGCGGGCTGCAGGAGACCAGAGCTGCCTCCTGCTCCCGGCTCCCAGGTGTGGCTGGGCTATGACTGGTTCCTTTCCAGTTAAATCTGGCAGCCGAGCCTCTCCACCCTCTCACCTGACAGGTGCAGTGCCTGGCTCCAGAGACCGCCCGTCAGCCACGGGCAAGGATGGGAGCGACAGAAGCCTCATTAGCATCTCAATTAAAGGTGAGCAGGGCAGAGGGGAGGGTCGGAGGAGGAGTCTGGTCTCGGAGCTCTCCAGGGAGGAGGGCTCTTGGGGGACAGGTGAACCAGGTACCTGCTGAAGAGTTTTCGGCCAGGGATTGATGGCGAACTGACTGGCAAGGAGACTGGGGACAGAAGACAAGCGAGGCTCAGAGAACCGGAGCAGAGAGGAAGGATTCTACATACAAAAGCCAGGAAGGCAGAAGCGGAAGGAGGATCGCTGAGAGTAGGTGGGGAAACCAGGAGAACAGGGAAGGCAGAAAAGGGAGAGAGACTGGGGAGGACTGGGCAAAGAGCTGAGGGAAGATGGAGGAGGAGGTAGAGGAGGGAGCCAGCTCCAAAGGGACTCTCCTTATCAGGCAAGATAGCCAGGGGAAAGAAAACTTAGGTGGACTTTCAGAAACCAGGGTCCCTTCTGATTGAGGTCCCTCAAGGTCATCCCAAGTCAGCCTCACACCCAGGGTCCTGGAGGAGAAAAAGAATGGTTCCCTCCCCCAAAACTGGGAGCACCTGCTGGCCCCACCATCTTCTTCCCCATCCTCTTCCCTCTGAACTTCTCACCCCACCTATCTGGCCCTGTCCAGGCCTGGGAGGGAGGGGCCCAGGTGAAGTAGGGGGCTGGGCCAGGTCCTAGGACATTCTGTTCTTTTTGACACCATTGGCTGATAGGCCAGGAATGTGTAATGTCCCCTGTTGTGGTCACAGGGTTGCAGGAATGTGGGCACCAGAGGTAACATGTGCATGGGGGCCAGGCAGAGCTCTGTGGGCACAGACCAAGAGCCCAGGGACAGGCAGGGATGGCAGACACTAGGAGAGAACACAAGCTGTGTCCATACTGGTATCTGGGGCAAGGAGAGTGGGCACACAGTCCTAGAAAGGAGAAGAATTTGCTTCATCCGGAATGTGTTTTTCTCCAAACTCTCCCTCAAGCTACCCTAGCTAGAGGAGACAGAGAGCAAGCAGTGACCACACAGGTGTGAAAGCCTCAAAGGCTCACACCCCCAAAAGAAAGCCATGGGAAGAGCCATGGAAGAGCCATTCACATAGCCTAGGCCCTGCAGAGCTTGCTAGTGATAGCACCACTTAAGTCCTGGAGAGGGCAGCCACACAGTGCTCCAGTGTGCTCCCTGGTTCTTCCTACCCCTCTCTCCAGCAGCAGGAGCAGCAGACAGAGGTGCTGTCTGTGCCCCAGACCTGCAGACACAGACCTAAGCATCCATAGAGGTTCATGGAAAGCAACAGGCCTGCATAACAGGTAGTTGAAATACAGTGAGATAAGGGTTCTGGAGGCAGGGATAGGAACCAAGTGCTGGGGGAGAGTGGAGGAGGCAGCAGGAGGGACCCATTTCAAGTGACACCCTGGAGGGACCCATTTCAAGTGACACCCTGAAGACTGGCATTGCAGCTGAATCTTGCAGAATAAACCAGACAAATAAGAGGGTCCTCTGAGCTAGTCTCATTCTTGAAACAGTCAACCTGGGTTCCACCTGCTAACTAGGCTGTTTGACAGATGCCTTGACACACACCCTCGAAACCTTCTGTAAGAAGAGGGAGGCAGGCTCCTTCTCCACTTTTCACACAAGGAAACTGACCCTCCAAAACAACAGGCCAGTTTTCTGACATCACAAAGCGGAACAGCAGCTGTTGTAAACAGAATGCAAACAAAACGTCTTTTCCTCTGACGTTGCCTCTCGTCATTTGCCTCCTGAGACAGACCTGTCATAACTCCTGGGGAACCAGCCCAGCAGGAGGGGTTTGGTCCCTCCCACACAAAGCCTATGGATTCATCCTCTCCAAGTAATGTCTCCTTGGCTGTGTGTCTCTGAGCTGTTTCTACCTCTCCATATCCCCAGCCACCCCTATGCTCCCTTGATTCAAGCAAGTCCTTAAACCAGTGTCCCACAGGCAAGGTGCCCGGTTCCCCTGACTGTTTAGTCTGTGAGGTTCCGAGAAGAGAAGCTGGCTCCTCCCTGCCTCTTCTGTTTGCTAGCTGGGCCTGAAACCCAAGTACTGGCTTAAGGCAGCATGACAAATAGTTTTCATCTCAAGGACTCTGTGAGAATGCCTAGCCCAAAGAGTGTGGTGACTCTGGCATGTCCTGACAGAGTATGAGAAAGTGGCTTGGCTTGGCTTGACTTGGCTTGGTGACCATGGCACTAGAGATCTGGAATGGGCCAGTACAAGCCTGATGTAAGAATAGATATTGGTACTTTAGTCAGAGTCCCATTTGAAACATCATACACACAAATACACATGTATACATACAGGCATTCAAACACATACATACATACATACATACATACATACATACATACATACACACAGATATTCAAACACATACATACATACATACATATATACATACACACAGACATTCAAACACATGCATGAATACATACACACATAGACATTCAAACACATGCATACATACACAGACACAGACATACACACACACACACACACACACACACACACACACACACACACCAAAACCAGGGGATCCTTCTGTAGCCCAGGCCAGCCTGGAACTCACAGTAGTTCTCCTGCCTCAGCTTTGCAATTGGATACATTTCTGTCATAGTATAGTTTCCCAGCAATACAGGAACATGAAACAACACAAGCTTCCCGTTGTCCCCTTTTCTCCTTCCTCACAGCCCAGAAAGACAACCACGATGATGCTGGTGACGTGTTCATCAGTTCATCTCTTCCTGGGTGTCTCTCAGACTTACGTGCTTTGTTGTGCTGTATGCTGAGAAAAGGTTTCAATGTATAACTAACCTTAAACTTGCTTCATAACCAAGGCTGGCCTTGAACTCGTGATCCACCTGCCTTGGCCTCCCAAGTCCTGCGATTACAGATATGTATGGCATGCCAGCTTACATGCATTTCCAAAAAGAAATAATCGTAAGTGTTGACCTCTTCATACATATCACTCTATGACTTCCATTTTTAAGCCAGGTACAGTGGCGCATCCTTTACTCCTTTACTCCTGGCACTGGAGAGGCAGGCAGATCTCTATGAGTTTAAGGCCAGCCTGGTCTACACAGTGAGTGCTAGGACAGCCAGGGCTACGAGCTCTCATTTAAAGAATGAAGGGGCAGGAAATGGTGGGTAAGGCTGCCTAACGACAAAGGTCTTGCCAGGTGCATCTAGCTCCCTGCTCAGTACACAGGGGAACTAAGGCCTGAGAACAAAGTGACCTTGTCAGGGCCATCAGGGGTTGGGGATGGGTTATTTCCAAAGTCTGATGCTGTTTTCCTGACTTCCAAGATGAGTCCTGTATGACATTTCAAGGGCATTTTTTTTTTACCTTGTCTGAGAAAGGCCCCCTACCTAGGGCTTCCTGTTGACTCCCAGAACCCCAAGCTATCTCTTAAATAAGGGGCTGCCTTCTCTTCCCCATACCAGCCACCCCACCAAGCCTTAGCGCAGCCATAAACCATGCAGCGGCTCATGGGAAAGAAGCCAACCTTCAGGGTCTCAGTGGGGTGCGCATTAGGACTCACAGGTCCTCCCGCCTCTTTATTCCGGAGGTAGGTGACAGAAAGGATCCCTTTCTGCCCCACACTCCCAAGGAAAGCCTGCCTCAACACCTCCTGCTATGTACTGTTAATGATGTGGCCCACGCATGCACCTGTGTTCCCTTCCACGGGCCTACATGTATGTAGACCATTTTATGAAAACTCTGAGGTCAAGCACCAGGCTTATTTATCTTGGCGACTTGGGTGACTCGCGGCTACCATTTCTGTTTTGTTTCTGAGACACTCTGTGGCCCAAGCTGTTCTCAAGTTTCCTTCCAGTCCTCCTATCCAGTCTGCCAAGTGCTGAAGTATGCCACTGTGTCCGACTTACTGGTCATTACCCGTTGGCCCACTCTGCGGACAACAGAATCTCACAACTTGGCTAGGATCCAAGGTTTATCGTTTGACGGTGGAGTGAGTGCACACGGGAAAAGCATCAAACATCTCGGCTTCCTCCAACAGCATATTGACTTGGGGGGGTCTGTTAATTTATTGAAATTTCTTTCACCTTTTCCCTTTCAGCCTTTATGCTTTCTAGGGTAAAAACGTGTCAGACAATTAAACATACCCCTTTACTCTTACACTCAGCACTAACTATGGGGCAGCCTACTGTGGCAAAGAACATCCTTTTATCTTTATTTGTGTAGTATAAATCTAACGAGATAGGACCAGAAAATTTTCCTCTCCCGTCTTCATTTTATCGACCTGGGAAGACGCTTAGGAGTCCCTGTTGAGACTTATTCCTTTGCTTAGTAACGGGGCTTGACAAGGTCCTTGTTGCTGGCAACCCCAACCAGGCAATTCCTTGTTGTCTAAGCCTGTCTTGCACTGCGGGTCACAGCCACATCCCGGCCTCTGTGCGCTAGGTGACAGTGGAATTCCAAGCAGTTGCAACCTTAAGTGTCTTAAGATATTTCCAAATGTCTTCTGGGGAGCAAGGTTACCAAGATGGAGAATAACCGGACAAGTCTTTGCTCCCACTGAAACTCTAAACACTCAGGGGAAAAGGCCACCTTTCATCTGTTCTGTCCATTTCTCTCTGTCTACCAGCCCAGCTGGGCTGGCTAACAGAATCAGTTGGCTAAGGGAAATATAAGGAAAAAGGCAGGAGTGTTTTAGAGTGATCCACTCACACCAGTTTTCTTTGGGAATTACTCATAGGCTGTGGAGAAAAGGGTGTTTCAGCAACCTGCTCTGAGGGAGACCTGGGAGAAGCGCCCTTCACGCCTTCTGGGAGCCTGAAGGCACTCAGTCCTGGTCTGGTATTGCCCAACGGACATTGATGAAAGTTTCTGGAAGCTGGTAAAAAGTCCAAGTAACAAAGACAACTTTGCTCACTAAGAATGTGAAGGTTTCTCACCTGGAGTCTCCATCCCCCAGAAGAAGGTTGGAGAGGCATTATAGTAACCATTTTTTATTGTTTGCCCACAGTCTTTGTAGGCTGCCAGGAGGTGGGTCAGGTCTCCCCACCTTTCTGAGTCCTGTCACAGAACGTGTCCACACTCATATACTCACTGCGTAAATATACAAATAAGCAGGTGGGAAAAGTCAGTGAGAATCCACTAATCTACATGTGAAAACTCACAAACTTTAAAATCTACAGTAAAGGCAGTGGTAGCCAACACCTTTAATCGAAGAGCTAAGGAGGCAGAGGAAGGCAGATCTCTGAGTTCAAGCCCAGCCCGGACTACAGAGGGAGTTCCAGGCTAGCCAGAGTTACACAGAGAAATCTTGTCTTGGAAAAAAAAAAAGACTGGTCACAAGTGAAAGCTAAGTAAGATCTATGTCTCTCCGTCTCTGTCTCTGTCTCTGTCTCTGTCTCTGTCTGTCTGTTTGTCTCTCTCTGGATAGTACATGTAAATTTTCCCTAATAAAATATAAAAAGAAGAAATAGTGAAATGTATCTAGGGCTGCTCCCCGCCCACCTGTTCCTTTACATTTTTGAGAGATCCAAATGAATCTAGCCCCTGCCCCAACTCCCTGAGTAGAGAAGAAAGAGAAATCAGAGGTCTGTTATTCAGTATCTCTACCACTGCCAGGGAGCCTGGGACGATTGAGACAGACAGTTGCCAGCAGAGTGGAGCGGCTGGGCCTGCACCGAGGAGAAGACAGCACAGAGTGACTATCAAAAGCCCAGGCAGTGGTTAAGAGCACCGACTGCTCTTCCGAAGGTCCTGAGTTCAATTCCCAGCAACCACATGGTGGCTCACAACCACTGGTAAGGAGATCTGACTCCCTCTTCTGGAGTGTCTGACCACAGCTACAGTGTATTTACATATAATAATAAATAAATAAATCTTAAAAAAACAAAACAAAACAAAAAACTATACACTAAAAAAAATGCCCAGACAGGTGCCCCCATCCCGCCCCGCTCTGCCCCCCCCCACCAGGCCTTCTCTAAAACTCACTCCCTTGCCAGCATTTCGAGGCTCCACGGAAAGCTTATCTGGATATCTGATCCACCATGGAAAAGGCCAGTTCTCAGGTGAGTTATTGCAAGAGAAGACTTTCCCTCATTCAGAGGAGCCCCCGCCCCGCTCCCCCCCCCCCCCCCCCCCCCCCAGTCACAAGGGAGGCAGGACAGATGTTGCCGTGGGCTGGGATCTGAAAATCAGATCTGGACTGCAGTTAAGTTCTTCCAGAGTGGCTAAGCGGTGTGGACAGCCTTAATTTACACAACAAATATGTACCTGGCCTGTGGCATAAGCTAGATCATGCTAAACTCCGTGAGCCTAGACTAAATATCCAAACCAGGCCATGGGCCAGCTCATAGCCTAAAGAGCACAGGGCAGACATTAGGCTTCCTTGGGGGCTCCATGGCTGCTTTCTGAATTGAAATTTGGAGAGGGAGGTTGGGTGAAGGGGGTTGGGGTTGGCAATCAGTGGTCGTGGGAAAGAGGGGTGTCACATACTTCCAACAGCTCTGGGCTATTAATGGCAGGAAGAAAAGGCTCACCAGGCTAAACGATCTCGGAACCCTGCGCGCCTCTGCCTGGCACCCTGGGCAGGTCTTCTCTAGAGAGTAAGTTACCTACCCTGCCTGGGCTCTCAGGTCCCTCTGTTTAAGAGAGTTATAGGCTTATGTGCACACAAGCTGGATCTAGGCTACCCAGCCCCAGCCCAGAGGCCCCCACTCACCAGGACCTGGGTTTACACACACCCACCCTTCCGTGAGAGAGGTCCCCAGAGAACACGACAGATTCAGGGCCAGCTGAACTCTCTCCAGTGTCTTGTGGTGTGCTCCCTGGTGTGTGGCGTGGGTGGGCTTGTTACTGAGGCAGCTTCTTTTTAAAAAGTCACAGAGTAGAGCGGGCTCTCAGTCTCTACGAAGTGGGGTGCCTGGCCAGACGCTGCATCTGCTAACCACCTCTGGGTATCCTGGCTGGGTGCACTGTCAATCCCTGGCACCTCTGCTTTGCAAATCTGGCATCCAGCTGTCCACGGCTCTCTGCCTCAACATCCACGGCAGGTCAACCAGGTCAGCTCTGCCTCAGGCTCTCAGGTCGCCTGACTGATGGCTAGCCACTGGCTCTGCTTGCCCACCTTTCAGCCAGCAAGGGGTCCTAATTCGCAATCCCCTCCGAGAGCCAGGCTTCCGAAGAAAGGTGGAGGCCGGTTCCGGGCCTTCAGCTCTCACGTGCTTTCCCGGCCACCCCTCCCGCCCAGCGTCGAGGCGGCCAAGCCTGTTCCTCTTCCCCCCCATCGCGATTGCGACAGGCCGGCCTCTGCTCCCAGAGCTCCCTGCCCCCGCCCCCGGCCGGCTCGCTCCACTCCCACTTCCTGAGCCCGGCGCTGGAGCCCTGGAGGCCAGGCCCGGCCGCTCCCGGCCCCCGGGGGCACGTCGGCCCAGCCGCCAGGCTTGGGAAGTCGTGGCCAAAGCTGCTCAGGACGTCCGGGCTTCCCACCTTCCTCCTAGGGCTCCACCCGGTCTGGTCAGCCGAGCCGAAAGGCCGCCATGCGCCTGCCCGGGGCCTCCTCTCCCTGCGGCCTGGCCTGGGGGCCACTCCTGCTGGGACTCAGCGGGCTTCTGGTGGCCTCTCAGCCTCAGCTGGTGAGGGAGGGGCTAGGTGGGATGGACCAGGTTTCTCTCTAGCCCTTCTGCCCTCCAGAGCTGACCCTGCCTCATTCTTCTCTGTCTTCGCCTCCCCCTGGAAGGTGCCCCCATATCGCATAGAAAACCAGACTTGCTGGGACCAGGACAAGGAATACTATGAGCCCATGCACGACGTCTGCTGCTCCCGCTGTCCTCCAGGTGAGAACAGTGGCCCCAGGTCGCTTGGGTGGTAGGAGGTGAGCCAGTGTGACGCCAGCACTGCTAAAACTAGCTAGGAAGGAAAGACTGAGAAGTGTTAGCATTCCTGGCCAGCGCTCACTTGAGATTTGAAGAGGTAGCAGAGTGTAGCCATGAAGACAGGACTGTGACAAAGAGACCAAGGAGAGGCTCCGTGGCATGCAGCGAGCAGCGGAGGCAGGGATGGACTCCTTGTCTCCTGATACCCCTCTTTCCCCATTCGCCTCGTAGGCGAGTTTGTCTTTGAGTTATGCAGCCGCAGCCAAGACACGGTTTGCAAGACTTGCCCCCATAATTCCTACAATGAACACTGGAACCATCTCTCCACCTGCCAGCTGTGCCGCCCCTGTGACTTTGGTGAGTGGGGACGCATCTGGATCTGCCTGATGGGGTACGGCTGGGAGGGCCAGCTCCTCTCTTGAGTCTTCCCTCTCCCTGACAGTGCTGGGCTTTGAGGAGGCTGCCCCTTGCACCAGCGATCGAAAAGCGGAGTGCCGCTGTCAGCCGGGGATGTCCTGTGTGTATTTGGACAATGAGTGTGTGCACTGTGAGGAAGAGCGGCTTGTGCTCTGCCGGCCTGGCACAGAAGCTGAGGTCACAGGTCAGAGGTCACTGAAGGCAGCCAGTGAAGGGAGGCTGGGCATCAAGGGCAAGGAACGTGGTACTGTGCGCATAGTGCCTCTCCCCACCGGTACTGTGCGCATAATGCTTCTCCCCGTCTCCCCACCGGTACTGTGCGCGTGGTGCCTCTCCCTACCGGGAGAACCATAAAGAATCTATCAGTCCTTGAAAAGGGTTCACAGGATGGGGGGGGGGGTCTTCCAAGACATGAACTGGTGTGAGGAGCTTAGAAAGTAGCTCCTATCAGCCTTGGGGAAGCTTGGGCAAAACAATAGGCTGCAAAGCCAAGCTTGGGAAAGGTAGCAGACACAGAGCAGAATGGTTGGCAAAGAGGGGACATAAAAGAAGGCCACCGTAGTCTCACACTTACCCCACTCACCCCAACCGGCCTGCCTTTCTTTTGCCAGATGAAATTATGGATACTGACATCAACTGTGTCCCCTGTAAGCCGGGACACTTCCAGAACACTTCCTCCCCTCGAGCCCGCTGTCAACCCCATACCAGGTGAGAGGGCCCTTCCCCCCTCACCTCCAGGAAACCCAAGGGTTGTCATCTCCTCCATCCTTGACTTCCAGCCATCCCAACCATATGTTCCTGGAGCTGGTCACCAAGGGGAGCAGGGAGGGGCTCACAGTCTTGTTTCTCCACAGATGCGAGACCCAGGGTCTGGTGGAGGCAGCTCCAGGTACCTCCTACTCAGATACCATCTGTAAAAATCCCCCAGAGCCAGGTAAGACACCAGGCTGAGGGACACAAGGCAGGGTCCGGGAAGGTGCCTCGGCCTCCCTCGTCCACAGACAAAGGGAACTCTGCATCTTTCTGCCCAGGATTAGACAAAGTCAGAAACATTTCTTCTGAAGAAATTGGAAGGAGGTAGCATGTAGTTCTGTGGTTAGAATGCTTGCTTGGGATACACAAGACCCTGAGTTTGAACCCAGGTACCACCAAAAGAAAAAAACCCCAAAACTTGAAAAGCCAGGTGTGGTGGTGTACCCATGTAATCCCCAGTGCTTGGAAGGCTGAGTCAGAAGAATCAGGGTTTGAGGCTAGCCTTGGCTACAGAGTGAGCCTGAGCCTGACTCCATAGAGGGCCTGGAGATTAGAATATCCCTAGCCTCTTTTCTTACACTTTCAGAATTATACATATTATGCCAGGAAACATTCCTGTGCTGTGACGTAATTCTAACCGGCTTCATCACGATGCTCGGATGCGATTCCCGCATGGCCTCCCTTCACTAATTGAATACCTCATTGTTCACTTACACACATCTGTTGGAGACATGCTCCCCCACTGGGCTCTTTCTAGGTTTTCTTGTTTCTTGGTTTCTGTCTTCGAGGAAACCCACTAGTTTCCCAGCCTGGTGGTTGACTATAAGTTCTTCTGATGACTATAATCGCTACTAATTGGCAGAATGTAGTAACATTTTTGAGTGACCAGACTTTTGTAATTATAGCTTCCACGTCCTGAGAACAACTCTGAACCTCTCAGTGATCCCACTTAAGCTGCCTAATGATTCTATAAACTGGGATTATTCATTCTCACTGATGGGGAGAGAAAACGGAGATGTTAAATGATTTGCTGGAGATCACCTGTGGGCATGTGTGTGTGTGTGTGTGTGTGTGTGTGTGTGTGTGTAAATCACGTTATGACTGTCTATATCTAGGTCTTTTTTACTTGGGGCTTATTTATAAGGTACACAAGCTATAAAATGTTTTAAACATTCCTACCAGGTATGGAAGCACATGCCTGCTGTCCCTACATTTGGGAGGTGGAGCCAGGACCCAGGCTGGGCTGCATGAGACCCTGTCTCTGAGAGAAGGAGGAGAGAAAGAGGGAATGAATGAAGATTCAGCTAAAATTCCCCCACTGAGCAGAACATTTCCACTCTTACTATCTTGTCTATCCCTTCCAACACATTCCCCATGCATTTGTATTCATATAATTTTCTAAACTAAAAGTGGAGTGATAGAAGTGTTTTATACTTGACGATTTTTGATGAGGAGAAATTGGCAGTAAATGCTGAACCACTGAGATGATATTCTAGCTTCCCTTACACACACACACACACACACACACACACACACACACACACACATTCTCCTATATACTAGTATATTCCCTTATATACTATAACATATAACTAGTATATATTATATAAAATATTCCCTTATAGACTAGTTAACAGTGTGTCATAAATATTTTCCCATCCTCTCTCAGAAACTTTCAGCTATGCATCCAAAATCAACTATGCATCAAATATCACTGAAGTGTAAGATGTAAGAGCTAGGATTTTTTTTTTTTTTTTTTTTTTAGATTTATTTTATTTATTATATGTAAGTACACTGTAGCTGTCTTCAGACACTCCAGAAGAGGGCGCCAGATCTCGTTACGGATGGTTGTGAGCCACCATGTGGATGCTGGGATTTGAACTTATCACCTTCGGAAGAGCAGTCGGGTGCTCTTACCTGCTGAGCCATCTCACCAGCCCCTAGAGCTAGGATTTTAAAAGTCTGTTAGCCTGCTTGTTTTCCATATGACAAACTGATGCTTGGATAGGTGAACTGACTTAAAGACAGGGACTTAGGTATCCAGACATCTGGTCCAGTTTCTCTCCATGCCCTGCATTCTGTATTTCCTTAGGCCACAGCTGTGGTCGAATCACCAGGGCAAGCGTAGGGAACTCCCATCTCTCTGCCTCTTTCCGTCTTAAGCCCTGTCATGAACAAGGAGGTGAACGGTTTACAATTCCTACTCTCCCTGAGTGCCGTATGCCAGGCTCAGAGCTGAATCAAGTTCTCACAGGCACAGAGAGGCAATCTCAGGCCCAGCGGCCCCTCTGTAAGATAGACAGATCACAGACATGGGGCTCTCTCTCTCCTTAGGCCCAAGCACTACCTTCCCTCCCCTGCCATCCCACCCCCCACCCCCGGCCTTTCACCAATTTCCAGCCTTGAAAGCCAGCTTCCCACGCATCCCTCACCCTCTGACTTCTAGAGATCTAGACACCAACACTCAGGACAGAGTCTCTCCTGTGGTCAAAAGATCCTTCCCAAGACCATCTCAGCCCTTTGTCCCCAGCCCAAAGGACAGGGCTCCAAAAGAGGGAGCTGGCAGGCCGGCTGACTTCTGGGAGGATCTCCTCCCCCTTGTCCTTTGGTGCCAACCCTCTGCCTGCTGTCCTGGCAGGAACAATGCTACTGCTGGCCATCCTGCTATCGCTGGTCCTCTTTTTGCTCTTCACCACTGTTCTGGCCTGCGTCTGGATGAGGCACCCTTCTCTCTGCAGAAAGCTGGGTAAGAAGGAGCCGCCACTCCGCCCCGCCCCACCCCGCCCCAATCCCCACACAGAGGTGGTGGTTGACTGGAGGGATATTCAAGGCCAAACCCTCCCTACCAGACACCATTCTCTCTGACGCTAGGGTTAAGGGTAACAATATCGTCCTCCGCTGGGACACTAGGGCTGGCAGCCCCACATGGTGTCGGGATAGAAGTTGAAAGGTTGGGAACCGCAGGCCTTTCAACCCATTCTGTTTTTCCTTTCAGGTACTCTGCTCAAGCGGCACCCTGAGGTAAAGGAGTGGAAGAAGCCACCCAGGAGGGGCGGGGCTGTGAGGTCCCTGTTCTAGGCACCTGACATACAGCCGAGAAGTGCCTCCTGCCCTGGGTTTTGCACATGAGTGAGCGGAACAAGAAAATAATACAGTGTCAAGGCCAGGCAATCTTAGAGCCCTTAGCTAGCATGTATCTGGACTCCATTGCCAGTGCCATGGGGGGCAGGGGGTGCCCAGGGTGGTGGCTCAGACCTGAAATCCAAGCACTTGGGAGGCTGAGACAGAAGACTCACCACGAGTTTATGGCTAGCCCGGGCAGGCTATTTAGTGAAATTCAGTGTAGCCTGGGCTAGAGTAAGAGAACCTGCATCAAACAAAACAAAACTACCACAACAGTAATTACACACACACACCACACACACACACACACACACACACACACACACACCTCAAATAGCAACCATGAGATGGACAGAGAGTGACAGCAAAGGATTGGGGTACATTTTTTTTAAGATTTTATTTATTTTATGTATGTATCTGAGTCCACTGTAGCTGTCTTCAGACACACTGAAAGAGGGCATTGTATCTCATTAAAGATGGCTGTGAGCCACCATGTTGTTGCTGGGAATTGAACTCAGGACCTCAGGAAGAAGAGTCAGTGCTCTTAACCGCTGAGCCATCTCTCCAGCCCCAGGGATACATTCTTTTAGACAAAGTGGACGGGGCCTCTTTGATACACTGATTGATTATTTGAGAAGTGAGTTGAAGAAATGAGGATGCCAACCAGGGAACTCTGGAAGAAAATGATCTAGGAATTGGAGGAGCGGGAGGTGCAAAGGCCCTGGGGGCAGGAAGCACGGTGAGGGACAAAGACAGACAATGAGTCACCAAAATACAAGAGGTTGGCCATGGAAACGAAGGTATGATGAAGTCTTGGTCTCTTTGATGCTGGATGGTTCTCTCTCTATACCTCTTCTACAGGGAGAAGAAACTCCCCCCTGCCCCACTCCAAGAGCCAACCCACATTTCCCTGACCTGGCAGAACCACTCCTACCCATGTCTGGAGACTTGTCCCCATCCCCTGCTGGACCCCCAACGGCCCCCTCCTTGGAGGAAGTGGTGCTACAACAGCAGAGTCCCCTGGCCCAGGCCAGGGAGCTGGAGGCTGAACCTGGGGAACACGGACAGGTGGCCCACGGTGAGCTGGGCAGGCCAGAGCGAGGGAGGAGTAGGGGGAGGATGGAAGGGATGGTGGCTGGGTTGGCGGGGAGGAAGAATGAGGTCCAGATGGAATCAAAAGATATGGAGGCAAGACAGAAGGGAAGAGTCTGAAAAAAGCAGAGGAGTGTGTTCAGAAACCTATAGCAAGGCTGGGGCTGGGGCTGGGGCTGGGGCTGGGGCTGGGGCTGGGGCTGGGGCTGGGGCTGGGGCTGGGGCTGGGGCTGGGGCTGGGGCTGGGGCCCAGCTGTAATCCCAGCACTGAAAATGGGATTTCAGAGCTATCCTGCACTACCCAGCCTGGGCTATGTGAAACCCTGACTCAAAGAAAGGAGTGACAAATGGCAGGAGAGGCTGGGAGGAAAGGAGAAGAGAGTTCTGGAAGCTTCCTCTCTCATCCCACCTTCCCTCCCACAGGTGCGAATGGCATTCATGTGACCGGAGGCTCTGTGACTGTCACCGGCAACATCTACATATACAATGGGCCAGTGCTGGGGGGGACACGGGGCCCTGGAGACCCTCCAGCTCCCCCAGAGCCTCCATACCCCACTCCTGAAGAGGGAGCCCCTGGCCCTTCTGAGCTGTCTACACCCTACCAGGAGGATGGCAAAGCTTGGCATCTGGCCGAGACAGAGACACTAGGGTGCCAAGACCTCTGACAGAGCCAAGGAACCTATTTGCCACCTGTGCCTGAGGGCACCTGGGAAAGGCAAGGAGCAGAGAGGGTCCTCACCTTCTTTCTGAGGCTCCTCTTCCCACCAGGACTCACAGGGTCTGGGGAGGCTCTGAGAAATAAAGCACTAAGGGACTTGGCCTCAGACACCTCTTCGGAGCAGAACCGGACACTAGCAGGCCACAGTGCCCGCCCAGGACTCTGACTACCGCCTGAGCAAGCCTGAGACATTGTTGCAGACCCACCGGCTCCCAGAGGCTTCGGCCATTGAGCCTCAGACACAGGGAAGGCTCATGACGCCCGCCGTGCCACTCTGTGCTCTAAACATGGCAGAGGAGGGGGCTGGTCACAGGGTCGGTCACTCACAAGCACATCCCAGGGACCTTGCAAGGTTTTGTGGTGCTCATCCCCACCTTCAGAGGCCTTGAGAGCTCATACTGTGTGGACCAAGATAGACCCTGGGTGAAGGTGAAGTCACATGGAAGATCAACTCCTCCCTTGCTCCTGGGAGAGAGGACAGAGAGAAGGGGAAGATGGGGCCCTGGGTAGCGATACCACGTGTGGAGGAGAGTTTGGGAACAGGAGAAAAATGACAAGTGTATTTATGAGTTGTAACCACATGCGAATAAAGACAAGATGGAGATCCTTTATTTTCTTGGGTTTTATGTGGAAACACACTAGTCCGTTAGGACAAAACCAAAGGCACAGGGGAAAGCACAAGACTAGAAGCCCTCAAAGGTACTTCCGGGAGGGTCTCCAGGTTCCAGGTTCAGACAGCACCCCACTTAAGCAGCAGCGGCTGAGGGCTTGCCTGGAAGTATGCTACACACCTACAATAACGACTGGAGTCAGTCCTCCCAAAACCCACGAGGCAGGCACTCTCCATAAGTGAGACAGAGGCACAGACAGAGGAAGTCATTTGTTCAAGCCAGTTAGCCCAGCATAAACGACTCTTCTTCCACGGCTGCTGCCTCAGGGCTTTCCCAGACATCCCACCGCCCTGCGCAATGGAAAGGGTTGTCTGGAAGGAGTCGTGGGTGCTCAGTGCCTACCCTGTGAGAGGCCAACTTCTGTGCTATTGGTGAAGAGAAATCTAGGCTGGCCTCACCCTTTCAGCTCAGAAGGAGCAGTCAGGACTGTGTGTGTGTGTGTGTGTGTGTGTGTGTGTGTGTGTGTGTGTGTGTGTGCTATCTTATTTTTATCTTTATCCAAAACAAACAAAAAGAATCTTTATTGTCTTTTGCCCCCAGCCAGGTGATTGTGGCTCATGCCTTTAATCCCAGCACTTGAGAGGCAGAGGCAGGCAGATCTCCGCATTCAAGGCCAACTTGGTCTATAGAGTGAGTTCCAGTGCAGCCAAGGTTAATGACACAGTCAGTGGACAGTGAAACCGTGTCTGGGGGCGGGGGGACAAAAACCAAGAACCCAAACCTCTCTTGTCCCCTTCTTAGTAAATGCCTGCTGCTTGCACACTGATCCTCCACACTGACCTGCGGAGACAGCCAGAGCTTGAGGGATTGATTACTCAATGCAGCCTGTTCCTGCCATAAAAGGCAGTCAGTATGATCCAAGTGTTAGGAGCTCGGTAGCTGGCCTTCATCAAGCCGGTACGGCAGGAAAACACATACCCCAGGAGTCTGCTGGGCCAACGGAATGGATGGGTTATTCAAGGCTGACTATGAAAATCAGATCCAACTTCCTTCTGCACAAAGTGAGAGGGGGCTGCATCTTCACAAACATAAATCATCTTCCTTGGCATGCTAGAGCCAAAGAACATGAATCGTTAATCATTATTCCAATGTGTTTAGATTTTTTAAATTTCTACATTCTGCTCAACATAATAAAGGAGGAGGCAGGGAAGATAAAAATAAAATAAAAATAAAAATGGTGTTCCAGGGACATCAGGAAGGCATGGCAGGTAAGAGCTGGATGCCAAACCTGATGATGACCAGGTCTGATCTGCAGAGCCATTTGAAAGGTACCCTCTAATCACAAGCACACATGCACACACACACACACACACACACACACACACAGAGAGAGAGAGAGAGAGAGAGAGAGAGAGAGAGAGAGAGAGAGAGAGATCAAGAAATGCTATCCAGGCACAGCCCAATGTGATACTGACTATTCAAACTGAGCATTATGCCTGCCTACCCACCCACCCGCCTGCCCGCCCGCCTGCCCACCCACCTGCACTGTACTAGTCCCAAGCAAGCTCCAGTCTTGTCTGCATTGAGTACACAGACTAGTTAGGAAAAGCAGACATCTTCCTGGTTAGCGCATCATGTGTTGGCAGCACATCTGAGTGTTGGAACTTTGCCGTTTGTGTCCAACACTAACACCTCAATGTCTTCTCATCTCTTCTTTTCTTTTTTTTCTTTCTTTTTTGTTTTTTTTTTGTTTGTTTGTTTTTTGTTTTTTGAGACAGGGTTTCTCTGTGTAGCCCTGGCTATCTTGGAACTCACTTTGTAGACCAGGCTGGCCTCGAACTCAGAAATCTGCCTGCCTCTGCCTCCCAAGTGCTGGGATTAAAGGCGTGAGCCACCACCGCCCGGTGTTCTCACCTTTTCTTGTCAAGTCGATTCCTAGGTGTTTATCTTCATTAGGTGCTATACAATCAGACCACTCAATTTAATTTTTTTGTTTTGTTTTGTCTTGCTTTTTAAAAGACAAGATCTCACTATGCAGCCCTGGCTGGCCTAGAACTCCTATGTAGACCAAGCTGCCCCCCTTGAACTTGTGGAGATCTATGTGCCCCTCTTCCAGAGAGCTGGGATAAAAGATGGCCAGCACCAGGTCCAGCTGAGGACAGCTCATATTTTTAACTCAACTACTCGCTAATTCTTTTATCATTTATAATGATTTCCAGTTAGTTCTCTGACATTGTCACCTCTAAGTAATGTGAAATTTATCTCTGCTGTTTATTTATTTTTTTGATAGGGTCTCATGGATCTTATTCCAGGCTGGCCTTGAACTCAGTATGTAGAGAAGGATGACCCTGATGCCCTGACCCTCCAGCCTCTACCTCCCAACTGCTAGGTTGTGCACTGCCTTCCACTGTTGAGATCTTAGCCTTCTGTTAGCCTTATTATCTAAAGCATTGTCCAGACCTTCCAAAAGAGTGCAAAACAGCAATACACATTTCTATTTCAGTCTTGATTTTGGGCAATATTTTTCGGCACATTCTCTTTTTAAACTTTTTTAACCTGTTCTTTTCATTTACATACAAAGCAATAAGTTGCATTATGCCGTCTTAGTACAAATGGCCAGGTACAATGACACAGGCCAGTATTGCCAGCACTCAGGAGGCAGACAGGAGAGGATCACCTCAAGTTCAAGGCCAGCTAATTTGTTCTAAGCCATCAAGGACTACAAAAATCCTGTGTTAAAAATAAAGAAATAAAGAAATAACTAGAAAACGCACCACAACCACAATGTGCGGCGTGGTCCTATCATTGCCCCAAACCTGAGCATGCCTGGGGAGAGGGACTCATAATAGAGAAATGCTTCCATAAGATTGGCCAGTAGGCACGTCTGTGGGGTATTCTCTTAATTAGTGATAGATGTGGGAGGGCTCAGCCTACTGTGGGCAGTGCTGCCATTGGGCAGATGGTCCTGCAGAGCAGGCTGCACAAGCCATGGAAACAAGCCAGTGAACCAACACTGGCCTCTGCTTCAGATCCTGCCCCTATGTTCCTGCCCTGGCTTCCCTCAGTGATGGATTTATGAGCCGTAAGCTGAAATACGGTCATAATGTTTTATCACAGCAACAGAAACCCTAACTAAGACAAATAACAAGAAAACAGCAAGAGCATAAACCAAAACCAACAAACAAAAAGTATATATTTTGGGGTTCAGAGTGGTTCGCTGCTAAGAACACTTGCCACTCTTAGAGAAGATGGAGGGTTAATTCCTGACACCTCTACCGGCAGCTCACAACTGCCTGTGACCCTTGCTCTAGTGGGTTGGATTCCTTCTTTGGCCTTCATGCATACACATGGAGCATGCACAGACAAGCAAGAGCTCAGGCATGTACATAAATAAAAATAAAATTTTTAAAAAGATGTAAGCACACACCATACTTCGCTCGCGTTTGTTCCAGCACGACCATCCCTGCCCTTAAGCCTTTTCTCATTCAGCAGGAATTTAGATAGACGTATTGATCTGTCTATATTAAGTAAGGATCCACGCCTAACCATTTCGTGCAAATCAGGTGGACAGAGATTAGATCTAATGGAAAGACTGGGCAGAGCGCCTGCAGCTGGAAGATGGAAGACGGGGAAAGTGGGTGATCTGGGATGGACTGTGCAGAGCGCCTGCTGATCAGCACAACAGGATGTGCTGATCCGCCGGCAGCCCGGCTCTCATTCTGTGGCCTTGGCCTGATGGTTTGTTAAATTAATCTGAGCCACACTTTCGAAGTTCACATTTGGAAAACATTAAGTGAGTATTTTCTATGTAGCAGTCATGTTCAGATAAAACAGCATCTAAACGAACTTGGCTGAGAACTTCCTGGAGTTTATGTAGTAATTACTGAGAGATGAGCGCTGAAAAGCACGGAACTGAGATCTGGTGGAGGCTGGAAGGTCAGGAAATGCTTCCTAGAGGAGTTCTCGAGGGACCCGACCCGAGGGACAGTGAAGGTTACCCCGGTGGAGAGCCGTAAAGATGGCGTGAGTGCTTTGCTCAGAGGCTCTGAGATGGACTCATTTGCCTGGTGCTAGAGAGCTTGGTCCCCAGGAGCGGAAGCAGGAGAGGTAAACAGGAAGTGGGATGTTCAGTAGAACAAACTTACAAACTTATAGTTTGTAAAAACCTTGTAAAGTTGGAACCTCACCCGGGGATCAGTAAGAAACCACTAAACTTTTCCCCAGTGCAGTAAAATGTATAAAGTCAGAGACCAAAAGGCTGGTGACAATTCCAGGGACTCTAGTCAGCCCCAGCGTGGCAAACCTGGCTCAGGCAGGCCTTGCCCTTCTCCCCCATTCCCTCTGCCTTGTTTGTTACATTACATTCCTAAAGCCAGCCCCCAAGGTCTAGTCCCTTATTTGGCCACCTTCTCCTCCTGAAGCCAAACACCGGAGGTCCCGCTTTCAAAGTATTAAGGTCCAGAAATCAAAAGCCCCCTTTGGCTCATCAATTAACCTGTCAAATCAAAATTAAACACCTTATCCATAACATGGGGGAAATACTTTCTGTCTTTTGTTGTGTTTTATAAAAAGAAAGAACCAGGAATATGTTTGGTAGAGGTGGGAATAGTGAGGCAGAAGGGGGTTGGGGTGCCTCTGCTGGCCCATGCTGAGACATCCCTTCCCCCTGGGTGACCAGCCACAGGACGGTATAGTATAGAATAGAGTTTATTTAGGCCATGAGGATGGGGAGTTGAGGGAGTAGAGACGGAGAAAGGTGGAGGTGGAGAGGAGAGGAGAACACGGAGAAAGAGAAGGGGGAAGGGAATAGGAAGAGAAGGGGCAGAGAGGGAAGGAAGAGAGTAAGAGGGTAACAGCCCCTTTTATACTGAGTCAGGCATACCTGGCTGTCACCAGGTAACTGTGGAGCAGAGCCTACAAGGAATGCTAACACCTTTACCTTTATAAACTGCTATTTTCCTAAGGGCCATGTCTGTCTCTTCTCTATCCAAAGGAGCTTTTTGTCCTTCCCCTGCCCTATTCTGAGACAAAGACCTTTTCCCCTCTTCCTTGACCTCTATTCTCCCCCCTTACCCCCTCACACCCCTCTGTGTAGGCTGTCCTGGGACTCATTCTATAGACCAGAGATCCATCTCTGCCTGAGTGCTAGGATTAAAGGCTGTGCCAATCTCTTATTGCCTGCCCTTTCCTCCTCTGGGGCAAAGAACCCTCCTTTGTTCTGAGAACTTGGTCTTGGGGCTCCTGATCCTACACTGGTCCCTTCCAACAATGGCTTAGGGAGTCTAACTCCACTCTGTGTACTCTTACCTGCTGAGCCATTTGTCCAGACCCTCACAGAGTAAAAAATTTAAATGTTAAAAAAAAAATAAAGACTGCTGCAAGCTTATACTCATATAAGTATTCTAGAATCCATGATCTCATGTCTCTTTAAGATTTTTAAAAATTTTTATTGTTTTCAATTATGTGTTGGCTGTGTGTCTGCGTGTGTCTATGTGCATGTAAGAGCAGGTGCCCACTTAGGCCAGAGGCAACAGAGTCCCTGGAGCTGGAGCTACGGGTAATTGCGAGCTGCCTGGGGTGAGTGCTGAGAACAGAATGGGGTCCCTGAGAAAGCAGCCAGTGCTCTTAACTGCTGAGCCAACTCTCCCCTGTCATAGCTCAGTCATTCTCGTTGCTGGAATCCCAGTTTATATCCGAGGAGACACCAGGAGGTGGAATTAGGGTATCCCATGGAGACATCCACTTTTTCCCTTCATCTGGTGCTGAGGATGGAATCCAGGTTGCATGCTAAACAAACATTCTACCACTGAGTTACAACCCCAGAACCATAGTGATTTTCAAAATTTCTAATATTGTTATTCATCTGCCCAGACTAGCTTCAAATTTGTGATACTCCTGCCTCAGCCTCCTGAGGAGCTAGAATTCAAGGTGTGCCACCACTTCAAGCATTCGCAATTTATTTAATTTATGTATTATTATCTTTGCACTTGGTGTCTAATGTGGTTGTCATCAGACCACTCTATGGAGCTGGTCCTTGTTCTTCTTTATGTGGGTCCGAGGCATGGAACTCAGGTCGGCAGTCACCAGGCTTACACAGCCAGTGTCTTAGCCTACCGCACCTGCTGCACCATCCTGCTGGCCTTTATTTTTATTTCTCACTACTTCAAAAAAAAAAAAGTATGTGTCTTAGTCAGGGTTTCTATTCCTGGACAAAACATCATGACCAAGAAGCAAGTTGGGGAGGAAAGGGTTTATTCGGCTTACACTTCCATACTGCTGTTCATCACCAAGGAAGTCAGGACTGGAACTCAAGCAGGGCAGGAAGCAGGAGCTGATGCAGAAGCCATAGAGGGATGTTCCTTACTGGCTGGCTTCCCCTAGCTTGCTCAGCCTGCTCTGCTCTCTTATAGAACCCAAGACTACCAGCCCAGAGATGGTCCCACCCACAAGGGGCCTTTCCCCCTTGATCACTAGTTAAGAAAATGCCTTACAGCTGGATCTCATGGAGGCATTTCCTCAACTGAAGCTCCTTTCTTTGTGATAACTCCAGCTGTGTCAAATTGACCCAAAACTATGAATGAATGAATCAAGTATGAATCAAGGCACAGGGAGATGGCTTAGTGACTAACGACACTTGCCACCAAGGCTGGCAACATGAGTTTGGTCCTCCAGAGAGAAACAACTTCTATAGGTTGTACACACATACATCAAACAAGCAAACAGATGTGTACTGTGAATCTTGTGCATGCAAGAAAGCAATCTCATTATCTTTGCTTACATATAAGGTACAGATAATAATAATAATAATAATAATAATAATAATAATAATAATAATAAAGCCTCATCTAGGCATGGTAATGAGCTCCTGTAATCTAGCACTCGGAAGGTTGGTACAAGAGCATTGTTGCAAGCCAGGCGTGGTAGTACACGCCTTTAATCCCAGTACTTGGGAGGCAGAGGCAGGTGGATTTCTGAGTTCGAGGCCAGCCTGGTCTACAGAGCGAGTTCCAGGACAGCTAGGGCTACACAGAGAAACCCTGTCTGGAAAAACCAAAGAGAGAGAGAGAGAGAGAGAGAGAGAGAGAGAGAGAGAGAGAGAGAGAGAGTGTTCTGGATCCCCTGTACTTGGAGTTACAGGTCTATGTGAGCTACCATGTGGGTGCTGGGAATCAAATCTGTGTCACAAAAAGAACAGGAAGTGCTCTTAACTGTTGGGCCACCTCTCCAGCCCCTGTTATTGTTGTTATTATAATTTTATGGGTTTTTTTTTTTTTTGAGATAGTGGTGTTTATATTTCAGGGCTACTAGGACAAAACCAAGAGACATACATACACGAGGCAAGTTCTCTGCCACTGAGCAACACTCCCAGCATCCCTTCTTACCTCCCTCCCTTGCATGCGCATATATGCACATATATATTATATATGTAATATAGCATACGAACTATATCTACATCCATATTGATATAGATATGATCTTGCTATGTGGCTCAAACTGGTCTCAGACTCTTGATGTTGCAGCCTCCGTCTCCTAAGTGTTGGAGTGAAAGCCCTGTCCCACTAAGCCCAGGGTTTTGTTCCTCTTAGGCGAGTTTAACCTTTGTACCCTGGTCACAGAGCCAGATTAAAAGAAACAAACTTTTTTTTCCTCTCCTTATAGAAGGAAGACAGAAAAGAAAACATACAGTATAGTTCTGTTCATACAGTTTTAAAAGCCTCAACTATACCGTTTAGAGGCACATATGTAAGTAGTGGAGCGATCGTAACAATACACACACACACACACCAGGGAATGAGAATCACCCAGGCCTCACAGCTTCGAGAAGGAGGAAGCTAGTTATGATCACAGAAGGGTGTGTGGGTGACTTCTGAACTTCAAATAATGCTCCTTCCTTTGGCTAGGTAGTAACTACAGTTATTTCTCTTTCATTCAGTAAACAACCATAATCAGCTTTCCACTAGGATATACATTTCTTACCATAAAACAAAAGGCAGACTTGAACCGCATAGAGAGAGAACTGAATTAGTCACTTCTGAGCATCTCGAGATGAAGGTATTTAAGATGTACCTTCAGAGTCTTCGACATTTGGATGGTAACTGAAGAGGGCCATAGACCTACGCACAGAACGAGGGTAAGAAGAGAAAGAGCTGAGCCAAGACCACGTTCAACAGACAGGCAGATGACAAACTAACAAACCATCCCGAGAAGCAAAAGCCAAAGATGGAGGAGGGAAAGCTAGTTTCTGGAGAGGAAAAAAAAAAAAAAAAAAAAAGCTTTTTGCAGAAGGGAGTGGTCAACATCCCAAATTTCAGTGTTACAGCGCTGAGGAGAAGTGTTTCCTCAATGCAAGCATTGAAGCTCTGAAGGGAAAGGTATCCAGGCAGTCAGGAGCCAAAGAATACCACAAAATCACACAGTACAGCACAATAAACACAGATTTATTGGGAAAGACACAAGGGTGTGGCTGCCTCTGCTCTGGGGAGAAGCTGCAGACTGAGTAGAAGGCAGGATGATAGAGGGATGGGAGATCTGGGCCAGAGATTGGTGGGATTTCAAGTCCTGGGGTTAAGTGGGCTCAGTAATTGGTAGGTTTTTTGAGCTCAGGGATTGGTGTGTTTTTCAAGACCTGGAAGTGAGCTCAGACTCTTTATTATTAATAAGTATCCAGAGTTTGGGAAGAGGGCCAATGTTATCATCAAACTACTTCCTGCAGTATAGGGGCATGGAAGTCCATGGGGCAAGTTTGATCTTCACCATCAGGGTGTAATTGTGGGTTATAGACCTCTGGTCCCATAGTTAGGGCCCGATAATCCTGTAATAGCAACTGATTCAAGTTCTACTTGGACATCTTTTGAATTTGTTGTTGAAGAAAACTAGACAAGAAGTTTATAAGACAGGGTGCCATTAGTAGGATTGGAAAAAGAAGGAGGAAGGAGCTTAAGAAAGCCAGTATCCAATCCCATACTAGACTGCCAATGATCCACCGGCCAGAGGCACTGGGCTATTTCTTATTTTTTGGAAATCTGTCAGAGTTGTCAGATCTTAGCTTTTACTATACCCATCTGGTTGACACAAAGTAACATTCCTCCTCCCTGAGGAAAGAACAAAGTCCACGTCTCTGCTGTTAGTACGTCTAACCCTTGTCAATTTTGTAGTGGTGGCCAGCAAGTCACTTTGTCCCTGGAGGGTGAGGCCGGTCTGATCCAGCCATTGGAGGTCCTGGATGAATTAAGAGGGAAACTGATAGTAGATAGTTAGGGAAACACTTAGTCCTGCTGTTCAGTGGTGACCCCAACGGTTATACCCAGGCCTGTGAGGAGGGTTAGGACCCAAACCTAACCCTTTGTTTCTCAGGTCGTGCCGCTATAAAATCTGTGATGGAAACTGGCCGGCAAGGGTTTTCTCTGGGTATCACTCTCAATTTTAGGAAAGAGAACACAGGACAGCAAGCATCTTAATAACTAGTGAGTTGCCCATGTGGTGGGGCCTCAGAGGGTGTAGAAGGATCCAGGAGCCTGAGAGAAGACGCTTATGAGAAGACAAGGAGAACCAGATGGATGGACCGGGTAGAGGAAAGAAATGGCTTGTTGAGGTTTGGTCTTTTGCTATGTATTGTAACGCTGAATACTAGCCTAAGGCCTGGCTGCCCTCAGGCACAAGAGAATCCTAACTACATCAAGTGGCGCTTTGTGACCTTGCTCCTTAAGTTAAAACTACTGGTTAAATAAAGATGTCGGTGGCCTCTCGCTGCACAGAAGAGAGATAGGCAGAGTCTCAGAGCCCAGGTTTGGGATCTGAGGACAGTCCAGGTGGGTCGGGTGGAAAGGTGAGTGTCTGGATCAGTCCAAGTAAAGGCAAAGATATTTTGTGACTTGAGGTCAAACGGTACCTCTGAGGGGTACCAGATGTCATTGGGACTTCTTTGGACTCAGGGAAGTTCCTGAGGGGGAACTTACCAAATGGCTGATGGTAGATTAGGTGCCAAGCAATCAGTCTGTTGTGGGTGGTCTGGAGATGAGGGAGAGAGTCCTGGTGAAGCTCACACAGGGAGGGGAAGCCCAGCCTCCCCCCACCCCCAGAGCATATCCAAATTAAGGGAGTAATGTAAATATTACAGGTCTGAGGGGAGAGTTTCCCAATGCAAGCAGCGCAGCTCTGACAGAAAAGGTATCCTGGAAGTCACAGCCAAGGAATACCACGAAGTCACACAGCGCAACAGAGGTTACCCAAGAGATTTATTGGAAAGACACTAGAGGGTGGATGCCTCTGCCTGGGTGAGAAGCAGCAGATGATTGAGTAGGAGGGCTTATGTAGGGTTTCCTGGGGGCAGAGTTTCCCAGGGTAGCGATTTCCAGGGTAGGGATTTCTGGGATTTCAAGTCCTGATCTTGGGTAGGCTCAAAGACTGGTGGGTTTTCAAGCACAGGGATTAGTGGGTTTTTGAGCTCAGGGATCAGTGGGTTTTTCGAAACACAGACAGGAACTCAAACTTTTTACCCTTTATCAAATGCTACTGAGAGGTCTAAAGGGTTCAGTAAAATGAGATCATTGGCCGTAGCCAGGGGACATCAGACAAAAAGATGGAGTGGGGTGAAGATTTGGTGGGTGGCAAGCTGGGCTACCATACTGCATAATAACATAAGGCAGCTTTCAGATTATCTTTAAGACTACACAGAGAGACTATAAATAAATAAATAAATAAATAAATAAATAAATAAATAAATACTACATACATACATACATACATAAACAAATATTAATTGGTTAATTAATTAATTTTAAAAGACTGTAATGTTCCAGAGGCACAGGACAAGGAGAACCTGAAGAGAATACAGTGTCTTGAGTGTGATGAGGATGCAGTGTCTGAGTGTAGTGATGTAGTGGCACAACCTCTGGAATGGAACTGTGCATGCCCTGACTCTGGTTCTGTTTCCAGTTGACTGTGTACACTCAGGGCTGAGGTTAGCTTACTGCCAAAGTGTTTGCCTAGCCATGTGAGGCCTCATGTTCCGTCCCCAGTGCCTGCAACCATACAGTGTGAATGAATTCGATCAAGTTACTCAAGCCTTTTACATGTCATCGTCCAAATCCGTAAAAACAGGACTTTTTTTTTTCTTTTTAAGATTTTGTGTTTGTGTGCAAGTGTGTGTGTGTGTGTCCACCCAAGGAGGCAAGAATAGGGTATCAGATCCCTGGGATCTAGATCTACAGGCCATCCAATGTAGTAGGTACTGAGAACTGACTCCAGTCCTCTGGAACAGCCACAAATGCTCTGAACCCTGAACCATCTCTCCAACCTGCACCCCCATCTGCCCCCTCCCTTTTTTTAAAAGACAGAGTCTGTCTGTGAGACCCAGATTGGCCTTGGACTCATGAACTTTCTGCCCGGCATCCAGACGGCTGGGATTAGAGGTATGTGCCGCCATACCCAGCTTAGCAATAATAGAACTCTGGTGAGCAGCAAATACAAACAAGCTAGCAGCGGCTGGTGGCAAGGGGGTTACAAATTCAGGGCCAACCTGGAAGATTTAGTAAGACATTCTCAAAATAAATAAAATGTAAACAGAAGTCTGGAACATAGCTCAGTGGTAGAGTACTTCTCTGGCATGTACAAGGCCCTAGGTTTCATCACCAGAACTATATTTAAAATCTCCATAAAGTTTATGATGCACTGTAGGCATGCAATAAATATCAACCACATTTCTGTTTGACTTAGATATTTTTGTTGTTAGTTTCAGTTTTTATTGCTTCTGTTTTGGTTTTGGTTTTGTTTTGTTTTTTTCCTTCTTTTGAGACAGGGTTTCAGGGTTTCAAAGTATCTCTGTATCAATGTATCTTACTATGCAGATCAGGCTGGCCTCAAACTCAGAGAGACCTGCCTGCTTCTGCCTTCCAGGTGCTGGGATCAAAGGTGTGCGCCACCATGCCTGATTTAGGTACTCCTGAAAAGCAACCTAGCAAACAAAGGCTCAATATTTACTGGGAGTAAATAGTAAGAAGCTTATTGTGAAACAGGAGAGAAATCAGCAGGAGCTAGCAGAGGCTGGGAATGGAGGCCCAGCCATAGCAGAGGCTGGGAATGGAGGCCCAGCCATAGCAGAGGCTGGGAATGGAGGCCAAGCCATAGCAGAGGCTGGGAATGGAGGCCAGGCCATAGCAGAGGCTGGGAATGGAGGCCCAGCCATAGCAGAGGCTGGGAATGGAGGCCCAGCCATAGCAGAGGCTGGGAATGGAGGCCCAGCCATCCTGTCTTGTTTGGGTTTGTTGCTTGTTCTTGATTTTGACAGTGTAGAGATTGAACCAGGACCTTGTGGGTGCTAGGCGAGTGTTCTTGCCCTGTCTATATTCTCAGGCTTAGTTTTTATTTTCTTAAAAGACTGTGCCAGGCATGGTGGCCAGTCTGGTCTGCAGAGTGAGTTCCAGGACAGCCAAGACTACACTGAGAAACCATGCTTGAAAAACCAAAGGGGAGAAAAGAAGTAAAGAAAAACTGTGGGGTCTTTTGTTTGTTTGTTTGTTTGTTTGTCTGTCTGTTTTTAATCCAAGCTTTAGGCTCTTGGAAAATATGCACAGACAGTTTAGTGATCTCTTGTGCTCTTCCTGCTCCACCTTGCATGATGCTTCCCCATTTATTAACAGAGTCCATTGTTTAAGACATCTGTTCTAGCTGACACACAATAGTGCCTAACAGAGTTTACGTTAGGGCTCTTATATTGTATAGCTCTATGAATCATGAAGCATGAAAATGTCATGAGTCATCAGTGTAATACAGGCACAATTTTTTCTCAACCTTCTTTAACAAGGATTCAACCTCCCCTCTTTCCCACCACCCACCAGAGGTAGCGGAAATGAAAAGTTATTAGGATAAAGGGGAAGTGGATCTGCTTAGAGATAGTTCTTCGGGGGAGATTCCAATCTTCGAGTTGTTTGCAGTCCAATCCACTAGCAAACCACCAAACACAAATCAGCAGCTGCAGACCAGTCCACTCGGCAGACACCACACATGAATCAGCAAGAGCAGTTCAATCCAGAAGAAACCTCGAGGCCCACCAATTGGGCTGAGTCTGCAGAAGTGGCAGGAAGCCACAGGAACCTCACGAAAAGTCCCTTGGCAAGTTTCTCTCTATGAAGTCCCCACAAGCGAAGCTCAGCAGTGAGGTGTAAGACGAACCAATACGTGAGCGTTGTCCACAAAGACTAGTGAGGCAGAGCAAGGTGAGCCATTGCTCTAACTCTCACTGTTGTGGGATCATATTTATATTCTCTTTCTTTCTTTCTTTCTTTCTTTCTTTTTTTTTTTTTTTTTTTTTTTTTTTTTTTTTTTTTTTTTTTTTTTTTTTTTTTTTTTTTTTTTTTTTTTTTTTTTTTTTTTTTTGGTTTTTTGAGACAGGGTTTCTCTGTATAGCCCTGGCTGTCCTGGAACTCACTTTGTAGACCAGGCTGGCCTTGAACTCAGAAATCCACCTGCCTCTGCCTCCCGAGTGCTGGGATTAAAGGCGTGCGCCACCATGCCCTGCTTTACATCACATGTCCTTTCACAAATGTCTGCTTTAGCAAAGCACCTTTTCGCCTGTGTGCCCCAACAAACATCATTTGACCTAACTGACTTTCCAAAGAAACCAGAATTGTCCACCTCAATATAATATCACAGGAATAACTTCACTGCCCTAAAAACCCTTCTAGCCACATATTCACCTTCCTGTCTCCAGGCTCTTGGGAGCACCTAATTTTTTAAAAATATTTTTAAAAAGTTTTTATTTGTGTGTATATGTATGTCAGTATACACATGTGCATGAAGGCACCCTTAAAAAGCCAAAAAAAACTGAACCTCTGAATCTGTAAGGCAGCCCCAATTAAATATTGTCCTTGTAAGAGTTGCCTTGGTCATGGTGTCTGTTCGCAGCAGTAAAACCCTAAGACAAAAACTAAAATCCAAAAATGCAAAACAAACCCAAAAGCCAAACCAAACTAATGGAAAAAACAAAAAAAACAAAAGCAAAAGCAAAAAAACTGACTGAAAAGTGGACAGACCAAAGACCTCAACATTGTGCCTGAAAGGACAGATTCTCCATAGCATAGAACATCAGGGAGACACAAATTGAGGCAATGAGACACTCTAGCACACCGATCAGGGAGGCCAAGGCAGTTGTAAGCCAGCCGTGGTAGACACTAGGAACAAAACTAGTTACCGCAAGAACAGTTCGGAGGTCCTAATATTTTGAATGCTTGTATAGCCTTGTTTTTTCCAGAACATGCCAAAGTTGGAATCGAGTACTATGAGCCTTTCAGACTGGCTTCTTCCACGCAGCAATACACATTTATGGCATTTATGGCTTCTTTCTGATTTCTCATTGCTTGTCCGCTCATTTCTTTTAGCTGAATGATACTCCATCTGGACAACTCATAGCTCACCTATCAGAGGATGCGTTAGTTGCTTCCAAGTTCTCAAAACTATGAATAAACCCGAGAAAACTTGTACATGCGAGGTTTTGTTCCGACTTAGTTTTCAGCTCACTTGAGTAGATACTGAGTAGTGTGGAGGCGGAGCAGAGGGTACCTGGAGAGCCACCTTCCAGAGAAGTCAGTTCATGTTGCCACAAGCAGTGGATGAGAGTTCCTGTTGCTCCACACCCCTGTTAGCTTTTGGTGGTGTCAGCACTCTGGACTTTGGCCTCCCTGATAGGTGTCCTAGGGTGTCTCATTGCTTCCATTTGTGTTTCCCTGATATTCTATGATGTGAAGAGTCTTTCCTTTCAGGCACAATGTTAAGGCTTCCGGTCTACTTTTCAGTCAGTTGGGGGTTTTGTTGTTGTTGTTTCATTAGTTTGGTTTGGCTTTTGGGGTTGTTTGGGGTTTTAGATCCCCCCCCCCAAGACAGGGTTTCTCTGTGTAGCTCTGGCTGTCCTAGAACCAACTCTGTAGACCAGGCTGGTCTAGAACTCACAGAGATCCATCTGCCTCTGCCTCCCAAGGGCTGGGATTGAAGGTACGTATCACCACTGCCCGGCTATCTTCTTGTTGTTCGGAGAGGTCTTTGTCTATTTTATCTCGTGTCCTTTAGTAAGACACAACATTTGCAGAGACTTTCCTTTACCTGTGGCTCACACTTTCGTTTTCTTGAGTGTCTTTAGAAAACCAGAAAATGTTAATGAAACCTGGCTTGCTAGTTGTTTCTTTGAGCCTATGTGCCCTCAGTGTCAGATCTAAGAGGTCATTGCTAGCCCAAAAGCCATCTAAGTTTCTGTGTTACCTTTCAGCTTATGTTTTGTATTGGGGATGTTAGTTTTTGTGCCTCCATAAGGTTTTCCTTGGGAGTCAATCTTCACAGTGAGTGCCCAGCTGCACGAGTGAGTGAGTGAGTGAGTGTCAGGAAGCAGTGCGATGAGCACCAGGACTTCCCACACTTTCCTTTCTGTAGTCCAGAAATGTGACTTACCAAAGAAAAGACTCTAACAGCCCTAGTCCAGGGTGGGCAGGCTCCATCGGGACCTGGCAGAACTTGGGAGTATCAGCCACATGGTACTGAGTTTGCAGACATAAGGGATACACGCTTCAAGGGACCATGGACCACAATTCCAGAGCCAAGCAACAGGCAGACAGGGTTAGGATCCCTGCAGAGAGGCCCTGAGAGGCTACTGCATGAGCCTATGAAGGCGAGGCTTCTGGAAATTCCATGATGTTGGTGATTCCAAGACCATGGGATAGCCATAAAGTTGGCCCAAGAAAGAGCCTCGGTATGCTCTGTATGCTGTAGGTAGCAGAGCTGGATGAACAAGATATCTAAACCTTGTAAAGTCTAGGTAGTAGAACCTAGGAACTAGTGTCTGCCTGCTGGGTTTCAGTCTTGTTTTAGTCTGAAACCAGGCTCCCGTGGACCACAATTGTATCAGTTTCTGTATAGTGATTCCAGAGCGGTGGTTCTCAACCCTCCCAATGCTTCAGCCCTTTAATACCATTTCTCATGTTGTGGTGACCCTCAACCATTAATTATTTCATTGTTACTTCATAACTGTAATTTTGCTGCTGTTACCAATTGTAATGTAAATGTCCAATAGGTATTATCAATTGCAATGTAAATGTCTGATAGGCAGGATATTTGATATGTGACACACACACACCGCCCACACCAAGGGGTCATAACCCACAGGTTGAGAACCACAGCTCTAGAGACCCACTTGCCCGGGAGCTGCTTTCAAACAGGCAATTCCCCTTGCAGGATTTTCAAGTCAGACTCTCTCTTTTCAATTTAATTTGCATCTTCACATAACGGTGCCAGGGCATGGGGTGGGGGTGTCTCTGTAGTGAAATATTTCCTGGTATCCTGGTCTGGAGGGCTGGGTTTCTCTTTTTAATGGAGTTGATCTCTTTAGCAGTTACAATGGCTCTCAAACCCCATTTGTTGGTCGTGTAAGCTCTCGCTCCTTCCCCATGGCAGACGGCTCCGGTTTTCATCTTCTTGCTCCGCTTGTTCTGTCTCCCCACCACAGACCTGGATGAGGACAGAAAGCAAAAGCCACGACTCAGTCCAAATGCTGTAGCCTGTCTTGATATTTTCTCTTCCAAACAAGGGATCTAACCAGCTACCGGGATCCAGCCTTCCTTGGGTCTTCAGGACACAGGCAGAACAGCCAGGTTCTTTCCCAGAGCATTGCACCCACAACCTATTTTGTACCAGAATCGGTGTTCTTTTCAGACATTTCAGGAGCTGGGCCTTTGTTGTCTACATCCTGGCCTTCCAAACTCCTACCAGTAAGCCCTGCTCACTGCATTCTAAGGCTTTTTCAACCTGAAGTTCCAAACTCTTCCACATTCTTCTTGCAGACCAGTTTCAGATGCTTTTCAGGTCAGGTTTATTACATCAATGACCCTACTGCTTGGTACCAATTTTCCATGTGAATTATTTCATTCGTTACTACAATAAAGATACCTGACATCATGATGGTGGTGGTGGTGATCATGATGGTGATCATGATGGTGGTGATGTAAGAGGCAACCTCTGTCTTAGGAAGTGTAAAAAGTTGAAAGTAATTAGAAGGAAAAATGGCCCATCGTAAGGAAAGAGCTGGAATTGAGCGCATACTAGTAGATGACTTGTGTTTTTAGAATGTGGTGAATTGAGCATGCCCATATTGAGTGGAGAAAGATAGATGGATGGATGGATGGATGGATGGATGGAGAAAAATAGAAAAAGGCAAAGGACCAATGCAGAGAATGGTCCTGAAGGGAATTCAGTATAAAAGCAACACTGAAATGCCCACAGCTGTAGAATCAGATAAGACAAAGAATAAAATTTTGGTGGGCACAAGGTCCACATGCTCACAGACAAGCACCAGAGAAAGCAGAATTGTTAAAACATGAGCTTTCGGGGCTGGCGAGATGGCTCAGCGGGTAAGAGCACCCGCTGCTCTTCCGAAGGTGATAAGTTCAAATCCCAGCATCCACATGGTGGCTCACAACCATCCGTAACGAGATCTGGCGCCCTCTTCTGGAGTGTCTGAAGACAGCTACAGTGTACTTACATATAATAAATAAAATAAATCTTAAAAAAAAAAAAGATTTAAAAAAAAGATTTAAAAAAAAAAAAAAAACATGAGCTTTCTTCCTCAATGGAAGAAACTGACACCTGTTCACCCAGAAGGCTGGAGTGGGTGCTGTGTAATAAGCTGGTGACCGTTTGGGATTCTGTGGAGCCTGGCTTCACCTGAGTCCTTCAGACTCCTGAGCACTGCTTCTCAGTCACTAGAAGCCAGCCTCATGCTTATTACAAATCCTTCCTTTCCAGGCCCTTCTCCCGAGCACTGGTCTTAAGTCAGTAGAACCTGTTTTTGTGGAAGAGGTCATAGGTGCTTTGCAGAAGACATGTGCTTTGCAAGGGAGCTTCAGTATCTCATGCTTGAGCTTTCCTGGGATAACTGTCAGGAGGAAACTTTTCTCCAAAGTTGTCCAGTGCTTAAATATGTCAAAAATAAATGCATGTGTCCAGAAGTTTGAACCAGCCTGCCTAACTACAGTCTAGTTGAAGGGAGTTTTGTTCTCACCTTTCTGCATTCTGCTGCCAGCTGTGACACTTGCAAGGACCGCCACACAAGGACACACAAAGTCCTTAAGACAACACAAGCCCTTGCAGAACCACGATCCTTCTAACATGAAGATCCAAATAGTCTCTTCTGGCGGCAGCAGCACCTGGCTTGCTGTAGCTCTAGAGGGGTCCCTTTGGGGACATTCAAGGTTCTTTGACCCTGGAAGACAAAGTACTTAGAGATTTGCAACTGACAATCCCAGACTCTAACTTCAAAAGGCAAAACGGAACATAATTTTTGGAAGATAACTTCATTATGCCCTGAGCTAGAAAACTGCCCGTACTCTTTGGTCCAATCGATTGACTCACTGTCTACAGAAATAACCAGATGCACAGCTTCAGTCTGTTGCTGAGACAAACACCAAAAGAACCAAAATGACCAAAAATAACTAACAGGAAGAAAGGATTTATTTGGGCTTATACTTCAGGGTCATAGTCCATTCCTGAGGGAAGTCAGGACAGGAACTTAAAGCAGAGACCATGAAAGAATGCTCCTTCCTGGGCTTGGTCATGCTTTTCTCAGCTAGATTTCCTTACACAGCTCAGACCACCTGTCCAGTAAACAGTGTGGCTTACAGTGGGTGGGGCCCTTGTACACCAGTCATCCATCAAGACAGTCCCCTACGGATATGTTCACAGGCCAACCTGATCTGGCCATTCTGTAAATTGAGACTCCATTCTCAGGTAACTCTAGACTGTGTCAAGTTGATAGTTAAAGCTAACTAGGATGCATGGAAAAATGGGTGCCTACTGACCTGGCACATAGTTCAGATGGCAGAAGGCTCGCCTGCCATGCATGCTGCCCTGGGTTTGCTCCCCAGTACTACCTAAATTGAGCAGAGTTACACAGCCATATGTTACTAGCACTTACGAGCTAGAGGCAAGAGGATTCCAAGTTTTAGGCTACCCTGGGTCTCATACCAAGTTCAGGGCCAGCCTGGATACATGGGACCCTGACTCACAAATACATTTTTAAAAAAAATCTGCAGCCATGGCTTCTCCATCATAACAGACTGTACCCTCCAACTGTGAGCCAAAAATATTCTTTTCCTTTAATAGATAACAAGTGTGGCATGGTGGTGAACACTGGTAGTCCCAGCTACTCAGGAGGCCAGCGGAGGAGCACAGCTTGAGCCCACAAGTTCCTGAGTTAACAGAATCACACACATTATAGAGTAAGGTAATTAAATCTCAAGAAAGTGGTTTTTAAAATCATGTTTGAAACATGAAAACTGTTGAATTATCCACATAGACACTGCAGATCAAAGGCAAGTTGAGCCAGCAGAGTATAGAAAATGTGTAGCAGATTCGGCCTTCACGATACCCAGGAGCTGAAGGCTCAGGGAGACTGTAACTGTCTTCACCCACTGTATTCTAATGAAGTGAAAAGTCTACAGCTGTCAGCAAGCACAATAAACCATGAGCCAGGTGCTTCTCTTCAACCAAACCTCCCTTTCCTCCTGGGATCCCAGAGGAGACAGAATCCTAACAAAGCCAGCAGGCTGTCTCATGCCATTGCTCATTTACAGGTATACGAGGTTGCATTCTGTAGGCTGAAACTGGCATACATGTAGGAATATATTCATTCATGAGATATGGATTTAAATTGCCTGGGTTTCAAATGCATAGCCACCAAATCAGATACCCAACAATAAGATTGCAGCAAGAAGATTCTGTTAAAAAAAAAATGTTTACTGTAGAAAAAAAATTTTAAGTCATGTTTGATTCTAGTTACAAGTCATAAATGTATGCACGCCAGGATGAAAGACAGCTGAAATGTGTTTCTCTAGAGACATGAGTGGTTGTTGGTGTTCCATTTTATTGCTGCCTTTCCCACACGTTCTACTCTGAATGTGTTAATTTCATAATCAGAAAAAAATGTTTCTTATAAACACAGCACTGGGGGTTAGGGTTGTAGCTGGGTTTGGTAGAGTGCTGGCCAAGCATCTCTGAAGCCATGGGTTTGTCCCCAGCTTGTGATCCAGATCTTCAATCCCAGGACTCAGAGGGGGGAGACTGGAGGATCGGAAGGTCAAATCCATTCTTGATTACAGGGAAAATCAAGACCAGGGTGGGCTATGCATAGAAGACTATGCCCAAACAAACAAAAACACCATGGCACAGCCTACAATTCAACCTTGTGCAGTTCGATATCCTGAGGAAAGATAGGTATGTTGACTAACTTATGTTTCCTCCAAATTGCAGATTGAAGGTCTGGTTGCCCCCGGGCATGGCACACATCTATATAGCCCCACCTCTGAGGTAGCCTGAGACAGAATTTCAACTTCTGCCAGCCCGGGCTACAAGCCTTGAGGGCCAGCCATACCTTCTCCCAGAGAAAATACTGTCGGAATAGACAACTGCTCGCACAGACTTCCAAAACAGCGCTCGGTCCCAATGCAGGACTTGGCAGATGCCCAGAAACTCAGGTCTCTGGAGAAGCACGACCTGGTGGCCTTCCAGGCGAGTTTTTTCTGTGAAGTAAGGCAGTGTGAGGTGAGAGGAAAGGATGAAAGGCAAGGTCTGAGATACAGATAGTGTGCAGGGCTGCAAGGGCATCCCTCCACGCATGCGCAGATAACATGCGCAGATAAGCAAAACCTGAGCGCCCCACTTGTTCCGTGCTAAGTTGGATGTCGGGGCCGCGCAGAACCCCCAGTCTCCAGCCGCTCCTTAATGCTCGTCCCCCTCCAGCCACTGCAGAGCCTTCCCGCCAAAGCCACATCCAATCAGAAAGTGCCAGCACTGCAACTTGAGCCCCATCCAATCATTAGTGGGATGTGGGGCCTAAGCCCACCCCTAAGGTGCTCTGGGCCAATGAGCCCCCGCCTCGACTCCATATCTGGCTTGTTGCGCGCGCAGACCAGAGGCAGTTGAGGACGGGTGGCGAGGAACGGCTGAGGTAGCGTCTGAGCGGGTCTCCGGAGTTCAGCATGGTGAGAGCAGCGGGGTGGTGGGAGATGTCCCAGGCAGGGGTGGTTGGCCTCGGGGCCTCTGGGGGATCGGCTCCACGGGAGGTTGACCTCCATCTCCCCTGAGGCTAGGGCTTCCTCCCAGCCCCAGCTCCTGTGAGGGTGGGCAAAGGCAGAGCAGCCCAGGAGGCGCAGTTTCCTCTGGACTCCTCACCGTGCAAGTGTGTGTGAGCGAGATGCTCCGCTTCTTAGCCCCAGTGAAGATCCAGGATGCTGGGATGCAGTTCCCGCCCGGAGTCCCAGCCCTGCGGAGGCTGATGAAAGAGGCGCAAGAGTTCGAGGCCAGCCTCAGCCTCGTGGGCCTCCAGTCTCAAGAAAAAAGCAACAAAACAGGGTGGCAGATAGGTTTTTGGAGAGAGGGAGCTTTTGTTTTGTTTACTGGTACCAGTGGCCTTGAGTGCGAGAACCAGTAGTGGCGTGGGTTCCAGAAGATCCTAGAAGCCACCAAGCTTTCTGGTCTAATGTTTGTCCACCTAGGAAAGTGAAAGTTACTGAGCCCAAAGAGCCTGTGTTAGGGTTACGAGCTCCCTATGATTGGAAAATGCCCCAGAGCCCCTGGTAGGCCTGCCTGCCCTCTGTGTCAAGATCACAGGCCACCAGCCCTGCCAAGCTTGCCAAAGAACTTGTTTTGTGGCTACTGCTGTTTTTCATATTTCACGGTTTATAAGTGGGATACTTTGTTGGTATTAGAAAGTAAATTTGAGGTGTGTGCTGGCGCATGCCACTATCCTAAGCCCTAGGTGGGCTGAGGCAGGAAATTTGGATTTCGAGACTAGTCTGAGTAAATTTGAAGTTAGCATGGGCTACAAAAACTTGTCCTCGGGGAAGAATAAAATAAAGCTGAGAACCTGATTTAGGTATTTTTCTTTGAAATCACTGTGCATGTATGTCTGTGCAAAGTATGTGTTCCTTAGTGCAGTTGCCCAGAGAGGCCAGAAGAGGGTGTGGAAGACCTAGGAGCTGGAGTCAGGCCGTGGTGAGCCTGGTAACTGAGCCCTGATCCTCAGATCAGAGAGCAAGAGGGCTCTCCTACCCACCACACAAACTCTCAGGCGCCAGGCAGAGGACTTCTTAAATACTTGTATTCATGTAGATCAGGGTCAAAACAGCCAGAATTTGTCTTTGTTTCTGTGACAGGTTCTCGTCATCCGAGCTAGGCTCAAACACCTCTTTTTACCTCACCTCCTCATTGAGCTGGCTACTGTTCTGTACCCCACACCGGACTTGATCGCTATTTTTTTTTCTTTAAAACTTTTTTCTTATTGAGGGGACAGTGTCGTCCCATTATTTTGGTCTGAGGGCACAGTCCTTGATATGCATGGGATTTGGCACCAGGCTCTAGTTTGCTTTCTGTTGCTGTGATAAAACACTGACCAAATCGACTCCGGGCAGGATGTATTTGACTGCCGTTAGGAAACCTGATGAGGGACTGAAGGAGACCATGGAGGAATCCTGCCTACCGGCTTATTCAGACTGCTTTCTTTTTTTTTTTTTTTTTTTTTTAAATTTTTTTTTATTTATTATATGTAAGTACACTGTAGCTGTCTTCAGACACTCCAGAAGAGGGCGCCAGATCTTGTTACGGATGGTTGTGAGCCACCATGTGGATGCTGGGATTTGAACTTATCACCTTCGGAAGAGCAGTCGGGTGCTCTTACCCGCTGAGCCATCTCACCAGCCNAGTCCTTGATATGCATGGGATTTGGCACCAGGCTCTAGTTTGCTTTCTGTTGCTGTGATAAAACACTGACCAAATCGACTCCGGGCAGGATGTATTTGACTGCCGTTAGGAAACCTGATGAGGGACTGAAGGAGACCATGGAGGAATCCTGCCTACCGGCTTATTCAGACTGCTTTCTTTTTTTTTTTTTTTTTTTTTTTAAATTTTATTTTATTTATTATATGTAAGTACACTGTAGCTGTCTTCAGACACTCCAGAAGAGGGCGCCAGATCTTGTTACGGATGGTTGTGAGCCACCATGTGGATGCTGGGATTTGAACTTATCACCTTCGGAAGAGCAGTCGGGTGCTCTTACCCGCTGAGCCATCTCACCAGCCCCCAGACTGCTTTCTTAACCAGTCCAGGCCTTACACTGCCCACTATGGGCTGGGCCCACCCACATGGGTCATTAATCAAGAAAATGCCCACAGACATTCTTGTTCCCTCTCCCCATGTGACCAAAACTAATCAGCACAATGGTTTGCATACGCGTTTTTCAAATTAACTCTCAGAAACTTAAATTACCTGCAAATTCAGTAGACTCTGTTTGCCTCAAAAAAAAAAAAAAAAAAACTGCTTCATTGAAGAATCTTAGCTATTTTTTCTTTTGGGTGGGGGTTCTGTTTATTTCTGAGACATAGAAACCTTGCTGAGCCTTAAGAACGAGATGAGGGACTATATTTGCTTTATTTTTATTACACTCGTTGGCATGAGTGGCTGTCAGTGGAGATCAGGCAGTGGCAGGAGTTGATTCTCTCCTTCCACTGAGTGGGTCCCTGAAATAGGTATTCATAATTGCTGGGTTGGGTAGAAAAAAATATATAATTTATACATGTAGGGCTCTAAGTTGGGTATGGTGGCATACTATATGCCTATAACCCTAGCACTCTGTATGCTGAGGCAGAAAGATTGCGGTTTCCAGGGCAGCCTGGGCGATACAGCCAGCTCCTTACATTTTAAATAAAATTGTCTTAAGTTTTTTAAATAAAGAAAAAAATCAGGATAATACAACATCTCACTACTTAACAGTGTCTGGGAATGTTACATTCCTAGACCTGAACGGATGAGTGATTACCCTAAGCAGAGTGTGGTATCTTTGAGAAGGACATTAACTTATTAATATTAACAGATGTGGTGTGTACATGAGCCAGCTTCCTGGTACCCAGATAGGATAGAGAGCAATAAAAAGGTTGATCTAGATGGGCAAATAGAAGATGCAGTAACTATCTAGATTGGCTTTGGCTGGGTGACCTGGCATCTATCATGTCATCCTTATTGAATTATATCATTTCGTCGGGCCACAGTTGAGGCCTGATAGATTTTTCTGAGAATTACTGAGACTGTACCCACTGAGCTAGTTGTTGACATTGCATGGCTTCCAAGTCTCAAGCTAACCATCTTTTTAAAGAGTGGCAAACGTTTATGCTCTGGGGCTAACTGCTACCTGGTTAGCCTGGTGTGATGGCTTACATCTGTAATCCTAGCACTTGAGCAGCTGAGACAGAATTGTTGCTAGTTTAAGGCTAGCCAATGTTAGTAAAACTATATATTAAAATAGGGCAAGTTTAGTGTAGGTAAGCTGTTTTATCTCTGTGTGCAAGTTTGTGTGTGTTTTGAGATAGGATTGGACTTGAATTCTACTTAATCTTTGTGAGTATTGGGATTTTGGACCTGTGTAACCATACCTGATGGCAGTCAGTTTTAACAGATAAAAGGAATGCCTAAGCATTGTTGTTAATGAAGTTTGAAAATGGACGCTGAGGCACAGCACAGAATTGTATTTGTATGTCATACAGTTTGAAGTGAACACGTCACGTGTTTTCTGGTTTCCAGCGTGAGTGTATCTCTATCCACGTGGGGCAGGCAGGTGTCCAGATTGGCAATGCCTGCTGGGAACTGTACTGCCTTGAACATGGCATTCAGCCTGATGGTCAAATGCCAAGCGACAAAACCATTGGCGGTGGGGACGACTCATTCAACACATTCTTCAGTGAGACTGGAGCCGGCAAGCATGTGCCCAGAGCAGTGTTTGTGGACCTGGAGCCCACTGTGGTTGGTAGGTGCCTGGGCCCTGGGTGGAGGCTTTCCTGGGAGAGTGGGGTGTCTCGGAAAGCCCACTGAGATCTGTGCAGAGCAGACAGGCTGTACACTGAATGCTCGTAACTTTGTTGGGTAAGAAACTGAAAGAGTCGTATGTGATGTATGTGTAACCAAAGACTAGGAGACAGTGTTGACATATGTGCACAGAGGAATTGAATGGCCCTTGCCTGAAAGCCTCATGGGACATACGGTCTCTTTCTCTAGATGAGGTGCGCACGGGAACCTACCGGCAACTCTTCCACCCAGAGCAGCTGATCACTGGGAAGGAAGATGCGGCCAATAATTATGCCAGAGGCCACTACACCATTGGCAAGGAGATTGTCGACCTGGTCCTGGATCGAATCCGAAAGCTGGTAAGAAGATTGCAAAGGGGGCTTCAGATGGTGGCTGTCCTGGTCAAGAGTGTCAGTGGGGGTGGGGGTCATTGTGCTAGTTAGGGTTACTTTACCATTGCTGTGTTAAAACGCCATGACAAATGCATCTTTAGGAGAAAAGGTTTGACTTATACTTCCACAGAACTGTTTATCATTGCAGCTAGTCAGGGCAGGTACCTGGAGACAGGAGCGGATGCAGAGGCCATGAAGGGTGCTGCTTACTGGCTTGCTCCCCGTGGTTGGCTCAGCCTGCTTCCTTGCAGAATCTAGGACCACCAGCCCTGGGGTTGGACCACTCACAAGGGGCTGGGCCCTCCTCATTATTCACGAATTAAGAAAATGCCCTACAGGCTTCCTACAACCTGATCTTATGGAAGCGTTTTCTTTAATATCAGGATCCCTCCTCTCAAACTTGAGCTGGTGTCAAGTTGACATAAAACTATAAGGCACAGTCGTCTTGGCACATCTGTTAGAGTCAGGAATCTATCATAAGTTTATCTTACTACAGACTCTATAGGTCTTCATTGTATTCAAACACAGTGTGTATGGATGGTAGACAGTCTGAATTTGCATCAGTTTGTAGAAATGGAAGTCCTGAATGCAGGGGGGAAGTCGGAATGTGGCTTTGTAGGCACTGGCTTATGGACTCTGGTTTTCCCACAGGCTGATCTGTGCACGGGACTGCAGGGCTTCCTCATCTTCCACAGCTTTGGAGGTGGCACGGGGTCTGGGTTTGCATCTCTGCTGATGGAGCGGCTTTCCGTGGACTATGGCAAGAAGTCCAAGCTGGAGTTTGCCATTTACCCAGCGCCCCAGGTTTCTACAGCAGTCGTGGAGCCTTACAACTCCATCCTGACCACGCACACGACGCTGGAACATTCTGACTGTGCTTTCATGGTGGATAATGAAGCCATCTATGACATCTGCCGGCGCAACCTGGATATTGAACGTCCCACATACACCAACCTCAATCGTCTGATTGGGCAGATTGTGTCATCCATCACAGCCTCCCTGAGGTTTGATGGTGCCCTGAATGTGGACCTAACAGAATTCCAGACCAACCTGGTGCCATACCCTCGCATCCACTTCCCACTGGCAACCTATGCCCCTGTCATCTCGGCTGAGAAGGCATACCATGAGCAGCTGTCAGTGGCAGAGATCACCAACGCCTGCTTCGAGCCAGCCAATCAGATGGTCAAGTGTGACCCTCGCCATGGCAAATACATGGCCTGCTGCATGTTGTACCGGGGGGATGTGGTTCCCAAGGATGTCAACGCGGCTATTGCCACCATCAAGACGAAGCGCACCATCCAGTTTGTAGATTGGTGCCCAACTGGATTTAAGGTAGGACTGGGTGCTGGGACACCTATATCTGCAACAGTAAGCAACAGTCTGCCGTGTGGCCACAGCTTTGGGCAAGCCCATGGCCCTTTCCATGTCAGGCTCCAAATAAAGCGTGTGCAGTAAGCAGTTGCTAAGTGGTGTGACACTTTTCTAAATAACACTGGAAGCCCTTTTTCTTAAACCAGCAATTACCAAACCTTTTTTCTTGGTGTGGTGTTGTTGGGGGAGGGGCTGGGAGGGCTGGTTGATTAGTTGGTTTTTCAAAACAGGGTTTCCATGTAGCTCTAGCTGTCCTGGAACTCACTCTGTAGACCAGGCAGGCCTCAAACTCAGACATCCCCCTGCCTCTGCCTCCTGAGTGCTAGGATTAAAGCTGTGCACAACTGCCAATGCCCAAACCTTATTTCTTTTTTCTCTTTTTAAAAGATTTGCTTGCTTTTATGTGTATGTATGTGTGTGCTCGCGCTCATGCATGCACACCACATATGTGCTGATGGTGTCTGTAGAGACCCAAAGAGGGCCTGGATCTCTTGGAACTAAAGTTTCAGGCAGTCTGAGCCATCATGTGGTTGCTGGGAATTGAACCCTGGTCCTCTAGGAAAGCAGCCTGCGCTCTTAACAGCTGAGCCATCTCTCCAGCCCCCAAACTTAATTCTTTTTTCTTTTCTTTTCTTTCTTTTTTTAAAAACAATTTTAATTTATTTGTTTTATGTGAGTACACTGTTGCTGTCTTCAGACACACCAAAAGAGGGGGGGGCATCTGATCCCATTACAGATGGTTGTGAGCCACCATGTGGTTGCTGGGAATTGAACTCAAGACCTTTAGAAGAGCAGTCAGTGCTCTTAACCTCTGAGCCCTCTCTCCAGCCCCAAACATCATTTCTTAACCCATCAATTTACCAAACGTTATGCAGATGAGGTTTTCTCAGGAGACCCTGAGAAGGCGAGGACTTGTGAGGGAGGGTGCAGTCTGCTAGCACAGAATGCTAGTGCTGATTGAGAATGCTGGGCCTGGCTGGGTTTCCTCCCAGCTGGACCTGCATTTCTTCAGTAAAGAGCTGGTCTACAGGGAAGTACAGGACGGGCTGCCCTAACAGAGAGTCTGCCAGCACCAGGTGGACCCTGTTAGCCTCTTTGCCCTAGGTTCCCTTTTGTCAGCATCAGTGTGGTTTATTAAACCTTTTACAACCATTTTCCAGGGCTACACTGGTTGCCCTATTTAAAGTACATTTGAGTTTTAGCTGGACAGTTGTTAGGGCACGTGTCTCTAATCCCAGCACTAGAGCGAGGTCAAGATCACTCTTTTTTTTTTTCTCTCTGTATAGCCCTGGCTGTCCTGGAGCTCACTTTGTAGACCAGGCTGGCCTTGAACTCAGAAATCCGCCTGACTCTGCCTCCCAAGTGCTGGGATTAAAGGCATCCGCCACCACACCTGGTTCAAGATCACTCTTCTCCAGACTAGTGAGCTTGCAGCCAGCTCTGGCTTTTAAAGTCATTTTTAAAGCCTTTAAATCACACACATACACACACACACACTGAGCAAAATATTAAACTATGGAATATTGGAAAGTTGGATTCTCTGCCCAGTAGGCTGCTTGTCCTTATAAATCAAGAGGCAGTCTCTGCATATTCAAGATATGTTGTGCCTTTTATACAGGCGATGCTGGTTGGCGGGCCAGCAGGCAAGCAAAGGGTACATGTTCCTCCTTAACGTGGGGTGTATTGATCTGAGAAGGAGCCCTTGGGTCTGTCCTTACCTGTTTCCAGCTCCAGTCTGGCTGTGCTCCTAGCTGCTCACAGCCATGTGTTCACCAGGGTGTATAAAGGTCACCACCGTAGCATCTTCTCCTTGGCTGCATAGGTGTTTTCTATACATGAAGATTTCAGTCAGTTTTCTTTTAAGCATACAGTATACCTTGGATACAGTTCTCATTTGGGGCCTTTGTGGGTGTATGAAGATCCAGCGTGTTGGTTTCCAGTTTGGCCATTAGTGATTTAAGTCCTTTACTATTTTTATGCATGTTGCTTTGTGTAGGTGGTTATTCATTCCCCAAAGCATGGTACGAGTATTTATTTTAAGCAGGGTCCACAGTTCCCAACTTGTAGTGGACTATCTCTTCTGAGATCATTATAAACTTGACTGTTTTTTCTCCTTCTCTGGCAGGTGGGTATTAACTACCAGCCTCCCACCGTGGTCCCTGGGGGAGACCTGGCCAAGGTGCAGCGGGCTGTGTGCATGCTGAGCAATACCACGGCCATCGCAGAGGCCTGGGCCCGCCTGGACCACAAATTTGACCTCATGTATGCCAAGCGGGCCTTTGTGCATTGGTATGTGGGAGAAGGCATGGAGGAAGGGGAGTTCTCCGAGGCCCGGGAGGACCTGGCAGCGCTGGAGAAGGATTATGAAGAAGTGGGCGTGGATTCCGTGGAAGCAGAGGCAGAAGAAGGGGAGGAATACTGAGCACATGGGTCTGGCTGGCAGCCGTCCATTTACGTCTTCCCCACCATTGGAAATAAAGGATATATTATTACAATTTCTAGAATGGGGCATTTCCTCTCTAGTGTGTTGTACTTCCTAACACTAGCAAGTCCTGGTGGTGTAGAATTAAGTGTTGAGCACTGGTCTTAAGATGTAGGTTCTTTGAGCAGGAACCATGAGTTGTTAGTGACGGGCCTTTTTCAGTCAAGGGCTGTCCAGGGCCTTATCTCAGCATAGAAGGTTCTGGTACCACGCCATATAAACTCACACGCAGTTGCTCTGTCCTAGTCAGCCAATAGTTGGATGCCCAAATGAGCTACGCATATGAAAGCATGAATCTTCCAGAATGACTGGTGCTTTCTTCAAGTGAAAATGAAACTTGTCTGAGGGGTCCAGGTAGTCCTGAGCACAGCTGAAGGCCCAGCATTTCCAGGCTTGGGCCGTTCTTTCACATTTTCCTGCTGTTGCTGAGGTAACTGCTTTTCCTTCCAGAGGCCTGTTTCTCCTGTACTCAAGCCAGTAGCGCTTACTTGAAAGGTCTGAGGAGGTCCACCTTCCCTCTTTAACAGCACAGACTTGTGCCTCTGCAGACTTGCCAAGGAAGAACTCAAGGTGTGGCTCTTGGCTGGCCAGCGGTCAGAGGCCAGGGCTTGTGGGGCACATCAGTAGAGGATATCTACTGAGCACTTTGAGAGCTGCTTTAAATGGATGGGCACCCAAACAGGTAGAGGATGGCAGCTCCCTGTCCTGATGGGGAAGCCCTTGATCAGGCAGTAAGAGCCAAGGGTGCTCGTCTAGCTTCTCACTGCCTATGTCACAAGAGAAAGCCTTCTAGTCGGGGGACAGACAGTATTCAGCATCCAATCTCTGAGTCAGTACTAATTAAAACTGACTTCAGGCACAAAGTTTCTCAGCTCTGAGGCCTGGAGTTTGGGTCCAGTCAGAGCAAGAGAATACGGGAGGGAGCTGGGTGATCTGCTCAGCCTGGCCTTAAACTCTAGGTCCTGCCTCTTCTAAGCGCTGGGATTATAGGTGTGAACCACCGGCCAGTATAAACGGACGCTTTAAAAAACCACGAGCTTTGTGGCTCATCCTCACACCATGGGTAATCTGGCTTTTCCACCTACTTCAAAGTCACCTGTCCTTACTCCAGGCTGCTCAGAATTTGTGTGTGTGTGTGTGTGTGTGTGTGTGTGTGTGTGTGTGTGTGTGTGTAAAACAGAACACTGGTTTCCACCCCGGTATTGCTGCTCTCAGTGAAGGCCCAGCTCTGTCCACCTTTCTGTGTACACTCCTCAGATGCTCCGCCCACCTTTCTGTGTATACTTCTCTCAGATATTCTTCCTTCAGGCCAATCAGGTGCGTTTTCTCATTGAAGACTGGTGGTTTCAATATACCTGGCCCATTATGGGTGTGGCATTATTAGGTGGTGTGGTCTTGTTAGAGGAAGTCTGTCACTGTGAGGGTGGCCTTTGAGAGCTTCCTCCTAGCTGGCTGAGGATGCCAGTCTTCTCCTGTTTGCCTTCGGAACAAGATGTAGAACTCTCAGCTCCTCCTGCCATGCTTCCCTCCATGATGATAATGGACCGAACCTCAGAACCAGTAAGCCAGTTCCAGTGAAATGTCCTTTACAAGAGTTGCTTCAGTCATGGTGTCTCTGTACAGCAATGGAAACCCTAAGACAGAAGTATTACTCAGGATGAACAGACATTTCCTCTCTGCACTGAGCAGGGGAGCCCTCTAAGGGCCAGGTACTCAGTGGGTACCCAGTCAACGCCACTCCTTCCCTTTCCTGAGGGACAGCACCACTTTGCTCCATGGAGCCATGATGTGGAGCTGAGGCAAAGGGATTACCCTATTCACATGTCACCCGATGACCCGGGTGTTGCTCTCCGGCCTCGGAGCTCAGTCCCACTCTCTCTCTCTTCCCCTCATCCACTTCTTTTTCACCTTAATGAAAATTACAAGGTTTTGGGGTTGTTGTTGTTGTTGTTTGGTTTTTGAGACAGGGTTTCTCTGTGTAGCCCTGGCTGTCCTGGAGCTTACTTTGTAGACCAGGCTGGCCTCGAACTCGGAAATCCGCCTGCCTCTGCCTCCCGAGTGCTGGGATTAAAGGCATGCACCACCACGCCCCGCTGGGTTGTTTTTTTTTTTTAAAGGACTCAGTTTGAATTATACCTGTTTCCTGAGTTTTAAACAACTAATAATAATTTTGATGACTAAAGTAAAATCACAAGGTTAATACAAGGTCTTGTTAAGAAAATAATAGAAGACAGTCAGTGGTGGCACATACCTTTAATCCCAACACTTGGCAGGCAGATTTCTGAGTTTGAGGCCAGCCTGGTTTACAGATGAGTTCTAGGACAGCCAGGGCTATACAAAGAAACCTTGCCTCAAAAAAAAAAAAAAAAAAAAAAAAAAAACCTAGAGATGAATGTGAAGAGGTGACTTATGGAAGGGTTTCCATGGTGACTGCTATGTGGTCCCTCTCACATTCATTCTCTACAAAAAGAGCTGTTACATCCTGAATCAGAAAAATTACTGAGAAAATTCAGACTCAGCTGGAAAATAAATATGGCAATGGATTTCAAAAAAAAAAAAAAAAAACAATGAAAAATGCTGATTTATAAGCAGGGAGGCAACGCCTGTCTTAGGAAGGATAAGAGGCTGAAAGTAATTAGAACAAAAACAGGGAGGGCCCTCATGGGGAGAGCCGGAATTGAGAGTGGCCTGGAGACTGCCCATATCGGGGAGGAGGATGGACGGAAGGGGGGACCAGAAAGGGCCAAGGACAGATGTGAGAACGATCCTGAAGGAAACTAGGTGGAAAGGCAACACAGAGATGCCTGTGGAACCATCTAGAAAAGAACAGAGTCCTTTTGACAACACAGCCCTGGCAGAACCAGGCTCCTCCTGATGCGGAGAGTCCACCAGACTCCTGGAGCCAGCAGCACCTCACCTAACTACAGGGGCTCAGGGAAGACTCCTTGGGACCCCTGTAGCAGCTGCCTTTCCCTATTAATATCCAAAATAGCACTTTCTCCTTACAGCACGGTGTTGAGATCCACATAGCTTAACAAAGTAGCTCGTGTGAAGATGAGTCCCAATAAGTACGTTCATAATTTAGGAAATGATACTTTCCTGGAGCCTGCCGGGAGGAACTCCAAGAGACAAGAACGATGCGTCCACTTCGGAGAATGATTGCTGGTGGGGGAGCCACTTTATGGGATATTAAAATGATATGATTTACCTAGCCGCTTGCTGTTGGATAGTTTTGTTTGCAGAAAACTTTAGGACACAGGTAATACGGTGAGCTTGCAGAAATCCAGACTGCCATTGCTCTCACAGCTCAAGAAGGTCCCAGACTTTGAGCACTGCTTGAGGTGACAGAACTGTGACATTCCAGAGTATTCCAGGTCTTCTGTTCCTTGCACACCCGAGTTTGTTAGTTTTTCTGATGCTGCTACAAAACACTTGGCAAGGGCTGGAGAGATGGCTCAGTGGTTAAGAGCACTGACTGCTCTTCTAGAGGTCCTGAGTTCAAAATCCAGCAACCACATGGTGGCTCACAACCATCTGTAATGAGGTCTGATGCCCTCTTCTGGTGCGTCAGAAAACAGCTACAGCATACTTACATATAATATATAAATAAATAAATCTTAAAAAAAAAAAAAGGAAAAGAAAAGAAAACCACTTGGCAAAACCGATTTTAGGAAAGATGGATTTATGCTGGTTCACAGTTGCAGCTACAGTCCACCGCACGGAGGTGTCATGGCAGCTGCGGCGGGTACCTGGCTTCATTCACAGCCCACAAGGAGAGAAGAGGAACGCTGTGCTCAGCCCATTTACTTTCCTAAAAATTAGGGTTGTTTTGTTTTGTTTTATTGGGTTTTTTTTTTCCAAGACAGGGTTTCTCTGTGTAGCCCTGGATGTCCTGGAACTCACTCTGTAGACCAGGCTGGCCTCAAACTCAGAAATCTGCCTGCCTCTGCCTCCCAAGTGCTGGGATTAAAGACATGCGCCACCATGCCTGGCTAAAAATTAGTTTTTAAAGATTTATTTTTAGGGGGCTGATGAGATGACTCAGCGGTTAAGAGCACTGGCTGCTCTTCCAAAGGTCCTGAGTTCAACTCCCAGCAACCACATGGTGGCTCACAACCATCTCTAAGGGGATCTCACGCCCTCTTCTAGCCTGCAGATGTACATGCAGCAGAGCACTCTAAATAAACAAAAATATAAAAGATTTATTTTTAATTGTATGTATGCATGGGGCTTGTACATGACACACACACACACACACACACACACACACACACACACAGGTGTGTGTGCCCAAGGAGGCCAGAAGGCATTAGAGCTCCTGGAGATCCAGGGATAGATGGCTGTAAGTGGCTTGCTGTGAGCAGTGGAGATCGAACCCAGGTCTTCTGAAGACAGTGCATACACCTAACCGCTGAAGTGTCTTTGCAGCCTCTCACTCTCTCCCTTTCATTCAGTCAGGGGCACCCGCCTGTAATGATACTGTCCACATTGAAGGTAGGTCTTTCCTCCACCTCACACCAGTCAGAATGGCTAAGATGAAAAACTCAGGTGACAGCAGATGCTGGCAAGGATGTGGAGAAAGAGGAACACTCCTCCATTGCTGGTGGGATTGCAACCTGATACAACCACCCTGGAAATCAATCAGGCAGTTCCTCAGAAAGTTAGGCATAGTACTACCTGAGGACCCAGCTATAGCACTCCTGGGCATATACCAGAAGATGCTCCAACTTGTAATAAGGACACATGCTCCACTACATTCATAGAAGCCTTATTTATAATAGCCAGAAGCTGGAAGCAACCCAGATGTCCCTCAACAGAGGAATGGATACAGAAAATGTGGTACATTTACACAATGGAGTACTACTCAGCCATTAAAAGCAATGGCTTCATGAATTTCACAGGCAAATGGATGAAACTTGAGAATATCATCCTGAGTGGGGTGACTCAGTCACAAAAGAACAAACACGGTATGTACTCACTGATAAGTGGATATTAGCCCAAAAGTTCAGAATACCCAAGACTCGATTCACAGACCACATGAAGCCCAATAAGAAGGAAGACCAAAATGTGGATGCTTCAATGGTTTTTAGAAGGGTGAACAAAATACTCACAGGAGGAAATATGGAGACAAAGTGTGGAGCAGAGACTGAAGGAAAGGCCATCCAGAGACTGCCCCACCTGGGGATTCATCGCCAACCATTGGACTGAGCTGGGGGGGGGGGTCCCTGATGGAGGAAATGGAAAAGGGACTGAAGGAGATGAGGGGGTTTGCAGCCCCATGGAAGGAGCAACAGTGTCAACAGGCCAGACCCCCTGGGACTCCCAGGGACTGGACCACCAACCAAAGAATACACATGGAGTGACCCATGGCGATAGCCACATAAGTGGCAGAGGATGGCCTTGTTGGACATCATTGGGAAAAGAGGCCTTCGGCCCTGAGGGTGTTCAATGCCCCAGTGTAGGGGAATGCCAGGGCAGGAGGATGAGAGTGGGTGGGTTGGGGAGCACCCTCATAGAGGCAAGGGAAGGGGGGATGGTATAGGAAGTTTATGAAGGGGAGACCTGGAAAGGGGGAAACATTTGAAATTTAAATAAAGTATCCAATAAAAAAAGTTTCCTTTGCTAAGGGTACCCCCAAAAGTCTTCACTGAGACTTTGGGGCCAGGTTTAAATCAGTGTGGTTCATTCCCAGCATGAGAGTTATTTTAACATCACCAAAAGCACAATCCAGGAAACTCAGAGGCAAAAAGAATGCCACTTCAGAATGCAATCATTCAGAATGTAATTATGATGTTACTGTCATCATTCATTTAGCTAACGATCTTCATTAGGCCAGTCTCCGATATGAATAGATTTTAGCAGCTGGAGAGATGGCTGAGCAGTTGAAAGCACTGGTTGCTCTTACAGAGGACCCAGCTGCAATTCTCAGCATCCACATGGTGGCTCTCAGGAAGCCATAGCCCCAGTTCCAGGGGACCTGACACCTTCTTTCAGCCTCCTCTGGCACAGGTGGCACATACATCCATATATGTAAACAAAATATTTAACACACACAGATACATAAAACATTAAATAATATTTTTTTGAGACGAGGTCTGTCTGAGACAGGTAGCCTTGGCTGTCCTGGAATTCACTGTGTAGACCAGGATGGCCTCAAACTCAGAAATCCTCCTGCCTCCTGCTTCCTCAGTTCAGGGTTTAAATACGCCGCCATGCCTAGCAACATTAAATAAATCTTTTAAAATGCATTTATATTTATTTTTTTAAAATGTACCAAAATGTATTTATATATTAAAATAATATACAAATATATTATATTTATGTATTGTTATACAGTATATAGAAATATATAGATATTTTTCTGTGTTAATGAATATTAAAGTAATATAAGGAAATACCAAGATGTCTTTAATTCATTAATACTTGTATTTTTGTACTTTTCCATAAGACGTCATGTTTTACTAGAAAAGGATAAATTTAGCATATCCATCCATTCTAGCTACATGTCACTTAATAATAGAACAGCAAAGAGAATTTCAAGAGGTATTATACCCTTCAGTTGGCAGAGTCCTTGTCTAGAACTCACAATGCCCTGGATGTGATCCCAGCGCTACAGAAACCAAGTGTGGTGGTTGACACCTGTGATCCCAGAATTCAGAAGGCAGAGACAGAAAGTTCCAGTCCAAGTCATCCTCAGTTTTATAAGGAGCTTGAGGCCAGCCAAACCCTATGAAAAAAAATTGAGGTTCTCTAAATCTCCAATCATTACAGGTTATGCTGTTACTCACCACCCAGAACTTGGCAGTAAGACACTAGTGCTACATATATGAGTCAAGTGACAGGAAGCTATTAAGCTGGTGCCGACCTGAAAGTTTCATCCCCACATTGTAATGTTGGAGAGAGCTATGCATGCTAACAAAGAAGAAAAATAATTATTAATCTTTTTTTTTAAGATTTTATTTTATTTTATTATATGTAAGTACACTGTAGCTGTCCTCAGACACTCCAGAAGAGGGAGCCAGATCTCGTCACGACGGATGGTTGTGAGCCACCATGTGGTTGCTGGGATTTGAACTTATCACCTTCGGGAGAGCAGTCGGGTGCTCTTACCCGCTGAACCATCTCACCAGCCCCAATAATTATTAATCTTATCCAGCTGTGAACCCTGCATGTTACAATGACTGGCCTGACAAGACATGCTCGTGTGATAGTGGCATGAGGATGGGTGTAACCAATCACTGTGATTTTTTGGTTTTGCTTTTGTTTTTGTTTTCTGTCCTGGAACTTACTCTGTAGATCAGACTGGCCTCAAACCCAGAAATCCACCTGCCTCTGCCTCTGCCTCCCAAGTGCTGGGATTAAAGGCATGTGCTACCACTGCCCAGCTACCAATCATTTTCTTATTGGATTTAAGTCTGCATAAAAAAAAACAAAAAACAAAAACAAACAAACAAACAAAAAACATACCTGGTATCTTGTGTTGGGTTAAGAATCTATGGCTAGATAGGTCATAGGCTCTAGGAAATATCTTCCTCCTGTTATTCTGTTAAATGGGCACGCTATTAAACTGACTTCTGATGACTTATATCATGTCCTAGATTAATGTATCCCCCAACTCTCACGGGAGAGGCTTTTCTATATGCTGTGATTAACACAGAAACCCACAACTGGCCAAAGTGCAGAGAGAGTAAGACTATGGAATGCTCAGCCCGAAAAGAAACATTGATACCACCCCCCCTCCTCTAAATCTCAAAGACAATTGCAGAGGGGTGGAAAGAGAACAGCCAGAGCTGGTGCATGAGTACAAAGCCACTGTCCTCTGCATGCAACAGGACAGCTGCCAGCGCAAGTCCCACGCATGCTCAGACAGCATCACGTCTCGAGTCCCGTCAATCCACTCTTAGTTGTGGTAGCTCCGCCATGGAGAGCTGCTGAGACTGGGAACTTCCATTGCTTTCAAGAGTGTTGTCACTTGTAAGCTGACCATCCTCCCATGGAAGGCCAGACACATTGGCCTTGCCGGGTAGGTGGAAGTGGGTGAGAGGCAACTGTGTTGGGTAGGTAGGGGAATGGATCTTGGAGGAACTGGGGGAGGGG
>CACVCL010034149.1:0-84350 GCA_902729485.2 Mus minutoides
TCTGTGTGTATAGAGTGCAGGTTAACATAGGTGTCTTCCCTGGTTATTCTCCATCTTATTTTAAAAATCACACTATTACTTACAGGTGCGTGGGTGTGCACGGCACAGCCTCTGTGCAAAAGCTGGAGGACAAACGCTTTCTTTCAGGAGTCATTTTGTTTCCAATGCTCTGTGAGTCCCAGGGATCGAACTCAGACTGTCTGGGCTAGTACCTTCACACTGAGCAACGTCACTGGTTCACCCATGTTATCTTTGCGACAACGTCTTTTATTGATCCCACATCCATCAATTCAGCTAACCAGGCTGGCCATGACCTTTCGCCTCCACTTCTCCAGCTCCTGGATTAAATCCTGGGTCCAGATTTTATGTGGGGGCTGGGAATTCTAACTCAGGCTCTATGCTTACATGAGAAGTACTTTCTGGATGCTTGTTTGCTTTTATGTTTGTTTTTTTCTTGAGACAGAGTCTCACTATGTTGCCCAGGCTAGCCAGAACCAGGATGTTCTGGAACTTGCAGAGATTCCCCTGCCTCTGCTGAGACCAAAGGCAAATGCCACCATACCTGGTGACCCTAAGTTCCTGAAAGGAAATCCAAGATGTAGTTTTCGTATCTATTGCTAGTTTTCTTGAATGCTTGGAAACGAGGTTCCTTGGAAACGAGGTTCCTTGGAAACGAGGTTCCTTGGAAACGAGGTTCCTTGGAAACGAGGTTCCTTGGAAACGAGGTTCCTTGTTTACATTTATCTGCACAACTGACATTGATTGGCTGGTGACTCTGTGAGCCGCAGTGTGATTGGCTGGTGACTCTGTGAGCCGCAGTGTGATTGGCTGGTGACTCTGTGAGCCGCAGTGTGATTGGCTGGTGACTCTGTGAGCCGCAGTGTGTGTATGGATTATTGGTGACTGGGATGCACTGATGGTCTACAACTGACGGACACAGAGCAGCTGCAGGACCCTGCCTCCTCTGAAATCCCATTTTCAGCCCCAAACAGGGCAATTCTTCTCTACCCTTTTCATGCTCAGCCTGCCTGTTTGGCAAGATGGTGAGACTCGCCATGGCTGAGAAGAGCTCCTTGTACCAACGCATGTCTGGAGGGAAGAAGACAATCCAGGGGTCAGGACTAGGAAGGATTGTTTGAAGTGAGAAAGAAATCTTGCTGGAGAGATAACTGTGACTTGTACCATCCTTTGCAAGGCGATTTCTCCATTGGATGCCTGGGGTCCGTAGTCTTTGCAGTGACTGGGAACCTGGGGAAATGGAGCCCAGTGGAGCCCAGGCAGAAGCCAGTCTCCAGACAATGGATCCTGGAATGATTTAGCTCTGTCTTGTTTTTGGAAGACTCAGGATATGCCTAAAACCCTACATGATAGTATGGCTGAAAAGATAAGACATCATTGACTTCAGTCTGTCTGTCTGTCTGTCTGTCTGTCTTTTTTAAAATTTTATTTCTAGGACATCTTTGTCTGACATGTGCCTGCAGATGTGTGTGTGTGTGTGTGTGTGTGTGTGTGTGTGTGTGTGTGTGTGTGTTGTATATGCATGTGCCCAAGGATTCCAGGAGGGTGCATCTAATCCCCTGGCAATGGAGTTAGTGAGATGCCTGGCATGGGTTTTGGGAACAAAGCTCTGGTCCTCTGCAAGAGCAGGAAGCCATCATTCTAGTCCACAATCTTACAGAATTTATTGGTATCCTGTAAGCAATACAAAGACTAAAGCTAGGCAAAAAGCCACAAACTGTGAGCCCTGCAGAGGTGAGTGTCTCCTACAGAAAGGCTTGCCAATATGCTTGTATCTAAAAGACTGTAAAGAGCGGGGAGAGGCGGGCTTTGGTTCTTTCAGGGTGGTGATTCATCTTAGTCCTCATCTTAGGACTTTTATGAAGGAAGCATGCTTTCTTCATTTGTGGTATACACAGCTAACAGGTCCTATGCTTTAAAAATCTTTTGCAAAAACGCAAATGGTTTCATGAGGGAAAAGGCCTTTCACGAGTTCCTCCCACTTTAATGTTAAAAGTTAATTCCCCTCTAAGGATGTGTTGGAAGGCTGCAGAGCTGATTGGACACCTTTCAAAAGAGCTTCTCTCCTGGCTGGCAAACTTCTGTGGACTGCTGCCACCGCTTTACCAGAACACCACGCAGTAGCCCTTGAGACGGATGAAAAGATGTTGCAATTTTGACTTCCAAATATTAAAATAACATGTCCTACCAGGCAGAGAAGACAGCACCTCTAATTCCGCGGCTCCAGAAGTGCTGAGGGAGCAGGTGAGCAGTCAGATCCCGCGGGCTGTCAGCACAAAGCTCCTTAGATGTGGTTAGTTTTGGCGTGAGCTGTGGTGGTACCAATGCTTATGGAGCAATCATCAAAATAAAAACCAAGTATTTCGTGTACGCCAGCCCTGCCTAGCACACGGGGTGGCTTGAGTGATATATGGCCCTCATGGTCTCACGTGTTTGAACACTTGGTGCCTAGCTGGTGGAACTGTTTGAGGAGTTTTAGAACCTCCAGCTTTGATGGAGGAAGTATAACCCTGGGGGCCAGCTTTGAGGTTTTTGTAGCCTAGCCCTACTTCCAGTTCCTGCTGTTTACTTCCTGTGTGTAGATGTGTCCGGGCTAGCCTCATGATACTGCCACCATACCTTTCCCACGTGATAGACTGCATGGCATATGGAACTGTGGGCCAAAAGAACCCCTTCTCCCCTAGGTGACTTTTGTGTCTGGGTATTCTATCACAGCAACAGAAAATATAATATATATTTTATATTATAATGTATATGCTATAGTATTCTCATTTTTAATACCCCAGTACGAATACTTCAAAAGACAGTGTACTGACTTTTTTTTAAATCAACTTTACACAAGCTATAGGGAATCTCAACTGAGAACGTGCTTTCATAGGTATACCTATAGGCAAGTCTGTGGGGCGTTTGCTTGATTAATGATTGACTGGGAGGGCTCAGGCAGAGGGTGCAGAGCCACCCCTCAGCAGGTGGTTCTGGACAGTATAAGAAAGCACTGTGATGAAGGGAAGTTTAGTAAGCCAGTAAAAATCACACCTGGCCCCAACTCCATGGCTTCTGTTTCAGTCCCTGCTTCTAGGTTCCTTCCCTGACTTCCTCTGATATGGAAGTGTAAAGTGAAATAAACCCTTTCCTCCTCAAGTTGCTATTGGTCAGGGTGTTTCATCACAGCAAATTAAACCTTAAACAAGACGGATTTAACTGAAGACAGAAGATGGGATTTAGTGGCGAGCACCCAAGGAAATTAAGCTCCTGTCCACAGTCAGCAGCTGGCCTATTGATATCTCTGCGTACTCAGCCCAGCGCACTGTGACACTCCTCAGCGAACTGGAGGTGATTTCAGGAGTCGACAAGTCATACAAGTGGAATGCAAACATCTTAAGTTCCTTTTACTGTATAGAAAACATTTTTCCATTTAAGAAAGAGCTATTCTCCTGCCTTTATTTATGTTTATGTGTGTATATTTTGTGTGTATATTTTTGCGTGTATATGAGCATGTGAGTGCAGTGCTTTCAGGGGCCAGAAGAGGGCGCTTGGTCCCACTAGAGCTGGAGTCACAGGTGCTTGTGGGTCTCCTGAGGTGGATGCTGGGAACGGAACTCCGATGCTCTGGAAGAGCAGCAGGTGCTCGTAACTGCTCCATTTTCCCAGTATAAGACAATTGCAACCAATGGTGGCATTAAGGAGTGAGAGAGGATTCCAGCTTTTTCATTTTTTCCTTTCAAATTCCTGTTAATTATCTCAGATTGTGTATTAAGGATGCAACTTAAAGATATGTACATACTCAAAGTGTACATCCTTAAAGTGAATATTAATGAAAATTTGAAACAAATGTTGGCCCAATTGTGTTAACAGATCTTGTTACTCTGCTTAAGACAAATCTAGTTCTAATGAAGTCTTATGAAGTAAACCAGGAAACTAGTAAGAGACTGTCTCCCTAAATGCAAACAGCTGCACTGGGAGGTTAGGAGGGAAAGCTCTGGGACTACGAAGACACACCATAAAAACAGTGACGTATTCTCTGATAGACTGGGATCTCCACAGTGGTTCCTGGACAGCAGCTCTGGGAGAAGAACCCATTCCCCTTCTGCCTCAGCAACCAAACCAGTTTTCACTGGTTATATGTGGGTCCGTAAAAGGCAGCCTGTTTTGGTTGAGCCGAGGCTTGCTCCGGAGACCCAGTAGAAAAGTCTACAAGGAGCTGGGCGTGGTGGTGCACGCCTTTAATCCCATCACTCGGGAGGCAGAGGCAGGCGGATTTCTGAGTTTGAGGCCAGCCTGGTCTACAAAGTGGGTTCCAGGACAGCCAGGGCTATACAGAGAAACCCTGTCTGGAAAAAAAAAAGAAAGAAAAGAAAAGTCTACAAGGGACAGAACAATGAGCCATATTCCCAGAGACAGGTGCCTGACATCACAGAGCCCCCAACTCCATAACTCTGTGACTATCAGTCAGGCAGACAAAGCCCCAAGCTCCTGGCATTCTAGCTAGACTCCACCCTCACAGTTACCTGACAATAGCCAGGTATGCTCCTCCCCACAGCTACCCTGCAACTGCAAGATAGCCCAGCCCACTATAAAAGGGCTGCTTGGCCCCTTGTCTCTCTCTTAAGCTCTCACCTTCCTTACTCTCATCTCTAGCTCTCCTTTCCCCCCTTTCTTCCCACTTCTCTCCACGTGGCCATGGCCAGCCTCTCTCTTTTACCTTTTCTCTTTCTCTTTGCCTTTCTACAATAAAGCTCTAAAACCATAGACTGTCTCTGCTAGTACATAGACTGTGACATATTCTGTGATAGACTGGCATGTCCACAGTGGTTCCTGGACAGCAGCTCTGGGAGAAGAACCCATTCTCCTTCTGCCTCAGCAACCAAACCAGTTTTTACTGGTTATATGTGGAACCGTGAAAGGCAACCTGTTTTGGTTGAGCGAGGCTTGCTTCGGAGACCCAGTAGAGGTTCAAGGCCGCCGTGCTTGAACGATGGAATAGGTTTTCCCCTAAAGAGTCACATCTAACCTTCTGCCAGAAAGCCTTCCTGCTCTCCAGACTCTCACCTGTGTGGGAACCACCCAGCGCCCCCTATGCCCCTGTCTACTCCTCTCTACAACCCCAGGGATGACCAAGCTGCCCTGGGGCCTCCACTTTGTTCTCAGCTCTCCCTTGACATACAGCGGTGTCTGGGATGTCCGAGACTGAGAACCTGCTATCTCTGGCTTCTGTGAGGCCCAGAGACCTCGGACTGTGCCCTGTCCACGTACCCTCACCTGCCATGGACTGGGTCCGTGGCTTCACACAGCTAGACACCCACCCCGGCGCCCCGTGGAGAGCAGTCCTCCTGCCCAGAGCACCGGATTCTGGAGGGACGTGGATTCTCTCCCACCCCCTTTATTCCCCCACGCCCACTGCTCAACAGCTATATTCATGACTTTCCCTGTGAGGGAAAGTACCCGGCAGGAGCTGCTTCAGGGAGAGCAGGCTCTCTGGTCTCAGTCATAGAGGGAGCAGCATCATGGAAGGAGGGTGTGGTCAAGTGAACCCATGGTGGCCACAACTTCTCACATGGTGGACCCGCAGCTTTAACCCTCAATCCTGCCCAGTGACTCTTCTCTGCCATCCAGGTCCCACCTCCTGAAGGTCTGGTAGCCCCTCAAAACTTTGGAGTATCAGGAGTTCAGATGCAGAAACCTGTGTGTGTGTGTGTTTCAGACTAAAATAGTAACAACACAGTATTTTTTTTTTTTTTTTTGATAATTTGAGATAGGAGCTGACTATATAGTCCAGGGTAACCATTAAGTAGCAACAATCCCCCTGTTTCTGCCTCAGTTCATTTTTTTTTTTTTGGTTCGCATTTTCGTTTCTTCGGATTCTATTTTTCATTTACCAAGAATGCTTTTTTTTAATTTGAAAATTATTACTAGAAATGAAGACCACTTTAACTCTTAGAGCTAAAGATGGTAGTACAGATTTTAATGGGTAGAAGATATTTGAAAAAATATATATTTCAGTGTAGAGAATGATAGCTATTTTGGTTAAAGCTTTTTAACATTTATTTTGCATCTCTGTGTGCATGTATGTGGATGCTTGTATCCTTTAGTGTACACAGGGAGGCAAGAGGGCAGCTCTCAGGAGTGGGTTCTCTCCTTCTTCCATGTGGGTCCCAGGGTTTGAGCTCAGGCTATCAGGTTTGGCAGTTAAGCCCCTTTGCCAGCTGAGCCGTCTCACTGGCCTGCTAGCTCTGCTTTTACGATCCTTGGTAAGAACTTGAAACACGTGCACTTTATTTTTATGGCAGGCATAGAAATAACAAGTAAAAAGCACTGATTTTAGGAGTTTATTATTTATTTATTTATTTTTTTTAAAAAAGCAACTTCCAAGGTATACCATTGTACAGGTTCAGCCCAGTCTCCTACAGCGCAGTGCGGTGATGACAAGTCTCTTATAACAATAACTCAGAGACGCTGAACGTCCATAACTAAATTACCATAGAAAAAGAGAAGCGTTTAATGTTATGTGTATTCAGAAATCATATTCTAATTCTTTTAAATTGGTTCTCCAAGCGTGATAACTCAGCCGAGCTCAGATAACTAAAACCCCTCTCCATCCTCCTGGCGAGTATGATCAGGCTTTGCATAGCTTGCAAACGAATTCCACCCACTTTACACAGCATGAATTCCCTTTGTGCCTGAACTGTCGGTCATTATGTCACACTTACTCCTTGATGGATTTTCCACAATCACATTGTGCGCAGTGGCAGGCGAGGATCATTTCTGCTCCTTCTTGGGGTTCCACTAAGACCTCTGTCCCAGGTTGGAAAGCCAAGACTTTTCCACTTGTTTATGGTAGCTTTGTCCCTAACCACTGGGGAAAGACAGCTCTTATGTCTCCCTAAAGTGTGTGGCAAGCTCCAGGCAGGACCTGTTTGCAAGCTGGCTGTCACAGAAGGACCGCAGTTCCCAGCAAGGCTGTCTGTCATCGGCGTTGTGTAAAGGAGGGTGTCGTCACCCTGTAACAATTTGTACATGTAAAAGCAGTATGGTCATGGGGGATCAACAAGCACAGCTTGGTAGGGTAACCTGCCATGAAATCACTGGCTTTAATAATTTACTACAACTGTTCTTTTTATTCACACTGATAGGACGCGCTTCCATCTGTCACGTGGAATATGAATATATACAACAAAATTTGGCTTATATAAAAAAAAATCCTCCATAAGGACAATAACAAGGGGTCAAACAAATAACATATGCAGTTTGCTAATTACAACCACCGTCTCCTGTTGCTTACTGGGAATGGCACAGAACCGATGGACTTTGTAAACCACGTCAAAGCTCTTCCTGCCTGTAGTCACCTACTATGAAAGGTAGTAACCTTGACAGTTTCTTAAAAACTTCTAGCCACAATTCTAAATGACCAGGGAAGGCATTCAGTCAATTCTAAGGTCAAACCTTGCAAATTCTTCTCAGGATCACCATGTATCAGCATTCGTTTTTCCTCAGACACTTCACCACAGCCCTTGGGATGCAGCACAAGGCCTGCTTTCAGAGTCTGCTGCCTTCTCCAAGCCCATGCTTGTTGAACAGCAATGCCAGCATCTTGGTTCGTACTTTCTTATGGCTGCACAAATCCTGCAGCTGTAGTGTGGGGTGGCCTGTTTTGTACTGCCAGCAGTCAAAACAGTTGCCGTGGGCTCATGATCTGCATGCTCTGAGCCCGGGGAGCCCATTCTCCTTGGAATGGTTTTCTGGGGTCCAGCAATGTCATCTCAGGTGACTGAGACATTCTGGCACCTGTTTAACAAGGGACTACATTAAACAAGCCTTGTTCTAACATGAGGATAGTGTGGGGGCACAGTAAGGGTGAGGGCGATCTTTTTCATAACTCCTGAAAAGCAGGGAGTGATGGCCACAGGGAAAAGGGTGAGGTCTGGGGTATACTTGGGAAAGTGTTACTTTGGTGTCAGCACCACAGGTCTTGGACTTGGGTGTTCTTCCAGGTCGATTTTCCCCAGATAACTTTTATGCTGGTGGTTCCCCCATTCTCCTCTGCTTTTCTTTCTAAGGTAGGGATTACAAACAGTGTTTATCTCTCTCAATTCTAATTGATGACCAACAGGTCATAAGAGATGTGAAGTATTGTGGGAAAATATAATTGGATTAAATTGAGAACTAGTGCTGAGATTGATTAATAATGTCTGCCTTGGGAACAACGATTGGTGTCTATGGAGTGCATGATACCTGGATGCCTCTGTTCTAAACAAGCTGAAAGAATGAGGCTAACTTGAGTTATTGGAGATCACAGCCCAAAGCATGAAAACTTATGCCCATTTTATATCTTTTGTTCCAGGGAAAAGTTTAGAGGTTTAGGAACCTAAGACAGGAATTTTGGGGCCTGTAGAAAACTGAGGAAGGAAGCATCATTTTGTATGGGCTATACACTGCCTTTGACAATGATCTCTGTTTTCATGATTGGGTGACAGTGTCCAGAGTCTACATGAGGTTAAAGGGCTTGCTGATCAAGCAGCTTCAGAATAATGTAGAGGAGTGGCGTGGGGATTGTGGGCAGAGCTTTTCTAATACACAATGGATGTATTTCTCCTTGTTTCATAACTGGTAATACTTGTGAGCAGGTTGAAAGGCCAAGGAGAGATATACCATACATACAATGGCCTGTTTCAGAGTAAAACAACTGGGAATGGTTTTCTTACCAAGTCAGGACTACTGTCTCTTAGCTGGATTTAGAAACCTCTGGAATACTGAAGCCGAAGGACCTTGTGATTTCATGTGGAAGGTTCTGTGTGATCAGCTCTGGTCTATGCCAGAGCCAACCTTGATGTTTAAGGTGAATCATTAGCAGGTTGCCTTAGACAATGACAAGGCTTGTTGGTTTAGGAACTGTGCCTGGATGAAGCCAGCCATTTCTAGATTTCAGAGCTGGATGCTCCTATCAACGCCTTTCCCTCAGTGCTGAGCACTGACTTCCTCTACCTTCTAAGCATGGCAACACCTTTCCCTTTCCCTCCTCACTGGGAAACCAGGAGGTTTGGGAAAGAGAATATAGAGCACATGTTCTTTATAAGGCAACCTGCAGATCCCAGGTGGATACCTATTTGATGCACACTAGGGACACCACACAGTTTCAGAGTTGCTGTGTGGTACCCAGGGGTAGAGATGGCCTGGTTCCCAGCCCAAGAGTCAAGAGTCAAGTCGGTGAGGTGGCATTCAGAATCTCAGCCAGGTGTTTCTTATCCAATGCTGCATTCCATTCTTGGAAACCACTTTCTTCCTGGTCTCCATGGGACATAATCTGGCTGAGAGCATTGTGGCAATGTGGCCATCTCTGGAACCTTCCTCTAGAGGTGAGGGGTCACAGTCTATAATGTGACTATCATTGTCTCATTGTCTGTCTTCAGGCAGTTCAAAATGCCCATTTTGTCCTGCCCATCACGACTTGCTTTTTAAATCGTGCAAACATCAGCCGCCGCTCACCACATAGGCTGGGCAGATCTTTCTGTCAGCAGAGGAGCCTCCTGCTGTAGTTGCTCAGGCAGCCCAGAGCTCGGACTTTGGGGTTCTAGACAGAAGGCCTTGGAGGAGGTCGGGAGGGGGGCGGTGCCCTGTTAGGGGGTGGGGCCTGAGGAGGAGGAGGGAGAGTGGATGGTGGGGAAGGGATGGGAGGAGTGGGAGCACTGGGGGCTGGGGGAGGGCAGTGGGGAGCAGGGGGTGGGGGTGTGTAGATAGGAGCGGGAGGTGGGGAGCTGGGGTGGTAGGTGTTGTTCAGGGGATACTTGGTTGGCTGACTGTTCTTCACTCTGGTGAAGTTGATACAGCGTCCCTGGAAGAGAATCAGAGGAGGACCATGAACCAATGTCTTAAGGGAGAACAAGTGCTGAGCATGGTGGCCCTTGAGGGACAAGAGACACACTGACGACATGCTGCTGATGACCTAGTGACCTGATGACCTAGTGACCTGATGTCACATTAGTCACTGGTCTCTCTGAATCCATGTCCCTTCTTGGGCTGGCTGGGTCTCAGAATTGTCAAAATCCATTTCCCTTACAGTCTCTCTCTGTCTTGGGTGGGGATAGAGGGAAGTGGGTAGATGCTAACCTGGCCGTAACATTATGAAGGGTGTCCCATTTACTTTTAGCCTTGCCAGTAGGGTGTGGCCAGCATTCCCTTGCCTGGGGGGGGGCGGGGAGAAACTGGTGTTGAGAAACCAGACCCTTTCCCCAGGCCCTGCACACCAGACAGCTTTGGGGCTGGTTACAGGCATCCCTGTATACCTCTTGTAAGAAATTCCACCAGAGACATTTCATTGCTAAGCAGGTATATTTCTGAATTTGGCATTTGTGCAAACAATTTTCCATGTATAGCTTCCTAGGGACTTAGCAGGACAATGCTGAGAGACCCCTCTGCCCTCTCCACAAACAGGATCTAGAGGGTATAGAGCCTGGAGCCAGCCTGAGGTAGCCCCACCTCCTGCCGTACCCTCTCTGTCTTCTTTTACCAGGCCCCAGGCCCCACACTTGACCTGTGGCAGAGTCTCTTGTGCATGTCACCAGCTGTTCGAACTCCCATCATGCTTCTATATGAGCTCCTCCCAGACACCGTACTAGGCTACCTCCGTGTACTCCCAGCTTCCCAGGCCATGGAGCATCTGTGGCTGTCTCTACCATGTGTCACAGAACCATCTTCCCTCCTAGGAAGGCCAAGTGGGGTCACCTCAGAGTATGCCTTTCTTTTCTCCTCCTGCTCATTTCCCTACTGCTGGGATAGAGCACTACCTGGCCATCTCTCCACACTGATGTGTGGCCTATATAGCCTCAGTGGAGGCATATCCAGAGAGGCCCCAGTTCCCCTCATCAGACCCCAGAGAAGGACCAGAAGGGGATGCAGAGAGCCAGGCTGTAGAATTTAAGAAATGTGTGTGTGTGTGTGTGTGTGTGTGTGTATGTTTGTGTGAGAGAGAGGGAGTGGGAGACAGAGACAGACACAGAGAGAGAGAGAGAGACAGAGAGAGAGAGAGAGAGAGAGAGAGAGAGAGAGAGACAAGACTTGGCCTGTGTTGGATCAGCAAGCTGCAAGCTTATGTGGAAAGGGAGAGGAGGTGAGGAGAACCCTTCCTTTCCTGTGTGCTCCATCCTTCAAGTCATACATAGAGCCCCGCATCCCCACCCATCTTCTCCATAAACTCTGATCTCAACTCTTCTTTGCCTCCTTGGGTATTTCTCTAGTTATTATCTTCAGCACACAACCCAGCCCGCACTCAGCAGTTGTTGTTTTTTTTTTTTTTTTTCTATAAATGCTTTGCCTCTCATAACAGAAGAGACATTTTGCTTTTCTACAGGAAGAAACCTTCCAAGATGCTTTGCCTGGCAGGCCAGGAGAGTCACAGTCAGAATGGAGCTGTCTGAAGTCACTTGGGAAAAGCAGTGGCTTTGAGACCAATACCAATGGTCTGGAAATTCCTTCTCAAGACATCATGTTAGCTAGTGTCTGGGTCAGACAGGGCCAGACACAACCAGACTGTACCTGCTTAGGAATGATGATGCCCCACACAGGTGCCAGCACCTGGGTCCTTGGTGTGTCGCAAGGTGATGAGCTTCTCAGGGCCAAGCTTTCCTGGGTCTCTATTGAGGGTCCACTAACTATGGCAATCATCCTCCCATTTTTCCACCCAGAGCTCCAGGCTGTGGCCAACTTTAGGGCTGAACACTTGCAAACATAGTTCCCCCAGCCAGGTGGCTCTTTTATAGCGGAGTGAAACTGCCCTGGTGACAGTTTTCTGGTGACACCATATCAGAATCTTTTCTTCATGATGTTATGGCTTGTCTGTGATAAAGTCCCACAGCGACAACTCAGAATTGGAATTTACTGAGCCACCCACTCTGCTTCCTTTCCTAGACACCTAATGTTCACTAAGAGCTTTGGGGGCCTTGGTTCCTTAAAGATGAAGGGAGATTCTGGGCTGCTGGAGCCGAGGTCTCACTGAATCTTACTGCCTTCAGATCTTAGCGTTGCTCTGGGCCAATTAGTCCAGAAGGCCACATGCTCACTGTATGAAGTGGAACACACTTTTTCCACTGGCCATTCTTCTGTCCACTGGCTCATGAGCCCTTGTCTCTCAACCAATGTCTGCTCAGAGCCCACACTGGGAGTCCAAATCTCTGATGTGGACTGGGGATGTTGAGAACATTGGCTATTTACAGGCAGTCCTCTCATGAACCGTAGGGAAGAAGGGTCTAGAATAGTGTCTGGGAAACAGCTAAATTTAGAGCTGCTCTCTGCTGCTGGAGAAACAGACCTGGGAGGCAGAGGTGGCCTTGCCTGTGCTAGATATACATCAGGTCTGACTCCAGCCTCGGTGCAGAATGAGTTGCACAGCATACGTGGCTTCCACAATGAAATTGGTAAATGCAATAAAAGAAGCACGGAGAGGTGATGGGAGCGGCCTCAGAGCCCCTCCTGCAATGCAGTATGGGAGGTGATGGGCGTGGCCTCAGAGCCCCTCCAGCAATGCAGCATGGGAGGTGATGGAAGCGGCCTCGGAGCCTTTCCTGCCTTCTTGCAACATGACCTCTGTCACTTATCTCTTGCAGAACCTCTCACAGTGCTTTGCACATGCAGCTGACAAATGATGCATTTGTACTTATCTTGCTGAGAAAAGGGGCAGATTTAGCAGAAATGCACCCTGGGGCAATTTACTGTAAGACTTGCTCTTCAAAAGAGAGGTGTGGCTCCAGAGTGTTCTAAAAACCTGGGCCAGAGGCGCCAGCATAAATATGAGACACCGGGTGTGTAATTGGCCTAAAGATTACTTTACAGGGCATTTTATTCCCGTTTTCACTCTTATTTTTTTACTCGGGAGGGGATAATAGAAAGGCCAGATGTCGCTGGTGGTGTACATGCCAGCAGATCTCCAGTGTTTGGTTAAAAAAGTTGCTATGGCGACCAGAGCTTTCTCTCATGATACCGGCCCCTTGCAACTTTGTTTAATTCTCTGCAGCACTGTTTCTGGGTGGTTTGAGTCACATCCAAGGCTGGCTTTGACCTTAGTTTACCTTGCCTTCTTCATTAACAAAATAAGAATGCCATTTTTTTCCCCCACATATGCTCTGATAGAATTTTATTTTACTTTTTAAGTTTATTTGTGTGTGTGGGTATTTTGCCTGCACATATGTCTGTGTGTGCCCAGAGGCAGGCAGATTTCTGAGTTCGAGGCTAACCTGGTCTACAAAGTGAGTTCCAGGACAGCCAGGGCTACACAGAGAAACCCTGTCTTGGGGAAAGTGGGGAAGGTTAGAAGAAGTCATCAGATCTCCTAGAACTGAAGTTACAGATGGTTGTGAGCTACCCTATGAGCCCTGGGAATTGAAGTTAACCACTGGGCCACGTCTTTACCCCCTTTGATAGAATTTTTTATAAAACCTGCGGATATACTGAGTTGTACAGCAAAATAAGATCCTAGGTTCAGTCCTCAGTAACACACACACACACACACACACACACACACACACACACACACACACTATCTTCATCTGTGGGACATCCATGAGCATCCATGAGCTAGGTATTATTACCTCCATTGTAGAGAAATGAAAGGGAGGGCTCAGGCCTATTTAAATAATTTGTTCAAAACCACACAGGCAGCGACAGGTTGGGTGGGAATAAAGCTTAGTTCTGCATGGCTCAGGAACGCATTCTTTTTCCTATTATCCTGGATATGAATGATAAGTGCAAAAATATCCCTGAAGGACCAATAGCTAGCTTTTCACAGTGCAGCACTTGGCTACAAGCTATTAATTAACAGATGTGCGAGGTTGTTCCAGAATGTAAATCTGCCTGCTGAGTTCACTCTGTAGTGCAAAGTTCTTCAGTGGCTCTATTTACAATAAAACTCATAGCCCATTATGACACGAGGCCCTGTGATGTGCCCTTTGTTCTACCTGCAGGATGTATAGACTGTCCCATCTAAGCTCTCTGTAATACTTTCCAATGACACAAATAGCACAGTACCTGATTGTCTTCTCAAGTATCTCCCGGGCAGCCTTAGGGTATGTCCCTGAGGTCAGGGCTCATACTAAGACCTCAAGGTCTAAGTTGTCACTTGACAGATAATCCTTGTGTAGTTACTTGGGGGAAATCTTTAAAAGCTCACACAGTCCTCATACAGTCCTCATAAATTTAGCTCTTCAGAAGTAGACATCATTAAGTCACCTTACCATGGGCTCTGTGGATGCTTCCAGTTCTTGGGGAGACGTGGTGAGGGCACTTTGTGCTCTTTGGTATCACCCCACCTCTCCCAGCAGGGTTCCTTGTAGCTCAGGCTGTCCTTGATCTTGCTATGTGGCCAAGGATGGCTGTGTTTCTATTCCCAAGTGCTGGGGTTACAAGCATGCACAGCCACACTTAGTATTTATGTCATGCAGGGGATGGAATTCAGGGCTTAATTGATTATTTTAAAGGAAACTGTCCCTCTTAACAAATCCCTTTGCCTAATTCCATGGTTGGGATTTGAGGTCTCGTTGACAACACTCAGGTTTATTCCTTGAACTGTAGAGAGTGTGCAGACAGGGGGTTGGCAGTGTGGGGCTGTGCTCTGCCAGGGGCAGGGCTCTGGCTTTGCTTTGTCCCTAACATACTCTTGCTGGGAAACCTAGGGCAAGTTACCATCTCTGAAGCCATCACCGCCTTCATCTTCTGCACTGGCTAGATGTGTCGGAGGGGGGGGGGAGGCTTTAGCCCTGAGCTCTGATTCCATCAGATCTGGGTGGCTGTGGAACCCTTTGCTGCAGCTTAATTGGATTCTTTTGGGCGGCCAGTTTGCACGTCTTTTTATGTTGCTTAGCTTGGCTAGCTCTGATTCCTTGCAATGCACATCTTCCAGCTGTTCGTTAGGTCTCTGAAACACTAGTAAACTGGAAAATTGCAGCATCAGAAGCGTCACCCTTTGTTCTTAGGTTACCTGGGTGAGGATTCAAGCTGGGCCCTGAGTTTCTGAGTTTGAGCCTGTGGAATGCTGGGGAGATGTGAGAAGAACTTTGGGGGTGATTGTGTGCAAAGAATGTGCCAGGGGTGAGCTCATGAGTGCTGAGTGTTAGGAAACATCTGGGTATCAGGCGCGCTCAGCAGAGATGGAGCTGGCCTTTGGAGATGGCTAAACATATGCCATGGCCCCACGAATTAAACCAAATAGTTTCCTATGAACAGAGGTCATTCAAGGAAATTGGATTTCACAGAGAGAATACTAAAGCAATCAGAGAGAGAGAGTGTAACATACAAGCCAAGTTTTCTCTACAAATACCTTTTCCTCTGACCTAGTTTTCACATGCACTGTCTTTTTTTCTCAAGTTACAATAGGATTAATCTTCCAAAGTTTGTTTGGAGTTGGCTGTTTGGGATGGTGGTTAGGAAAATTGATCTTGGAAAGAATGTCTGGTTCTCAGGCTAGACCATAAAACTCTTTGGCTCACTGCTGTCCGCTGATGTAACTGATGAAGTTGGCACTCTGGTGCTGCATTAGGACAGGGATTCAGAGCAGCATCTTCCCATGCATGCCTCTCTCCACTCTGAGTCACTGCATCCTTTCCCAAGCAGTTGCATTGTCTGTCAATCACTAGGGGCCTCAGTCAGTACTGAGCAGGCATCAGGGCCTTGCCCTTAAGAGGATACAGCCTAGAGGTGGAGACAGAATCAATGCCTAGTGGACCCTAGTGATCTGTGATGGTGCCATTATTGATTGGACCAGATCCAGGCATCTAACCTGAGCTGGGTCAGTAGGATTCCCTCTCCCGGGAATCAGAATGTCCAAGTAGGGGTAGGCAGGCAGGCAGGCAGGCAGAACCAACCCTGGAAATGAAAACTGGGGCGGGAGGCATCATCTGTGTGTCAGAGAGAAGCAGAAGAGGACATTTAAAGCCCTCAGATTCTCCCCCGCTTCTCACTACTGCACATCTAAAACTGGGGTCAAGTAGTTCAAAGATTTCCTGGCTCTGCCTTTCTATTAACATTACAGGTTTTAATATAAAATGTCCATACATATGTATGTACACACGTATGTAGCAGTATATAAAGTGTACATGAAGTAAGTGTACACACACATTCAGTGTTCTTTCTGCTTTTGACTTTCAGTGTCTCCCACCTACAGGATACCCAAGCTCTTAGCTCAAGCTGTTGGCTGGCTCCTGGGAATCTCTTTGGCCTACCTTATTTTCTTTTCTGTCTTTGAACCCTACACTTTAATGTCAATCCATCATTTCAAAAGAAGACACCACATTCTGACTTTTCTTGTGACAGCACTCACATCCTATGCCCAGTTCCGTGACAGAGATAAATAGGTATTGTGTGAGCCCAGGGTAAGAGAGAGCATGCTGTCAGGGTGCAGCAGGCGTTCATCCAGCCCCCTCCCTCCAACCTCAGGCTCAGCTTGTCTGTAATACATTTCCTCTCCTAGCCTGCTCTTTATGGGCTGTCCGGGGGAAAAGGATCCAAGGTCAACTCTCTTGGTTATTTGATTCATTCTGCTGACACACAAGCTGGCGTGCTCTCTGTAATCGTGTCTTTTGATGCCAAAACCAGGGGTAAGATGAAAGCGTGGAGGAAATATTTGGAAACACGAGGGAGCTGGAGAAGCAAAGGGAAGGGTGGAAACAAAATGGCCTATCTTTAGTGGGACACATGCTTTGTCAGTAATTATTACTGAGATATGATTTATTTTAATATACGGTTCCCTTTCAACTGATTGCAAAGTTCTGTATTTGTTGAAAACTAGGAAAATATGTGAAGCAAAAGAGGAAAAAGAGGAAGGGAGAAGAAACATAGGTAATAGGACTCAAATACCTCCGTGTTTTTCTTTTGTAGAAATCACAGATACCCATGCAGTGCATGGATTTACAATGGTCAAATCAGGCTGTATAAAAATTAAATAACACGCCATGGGTACCCCTCCCTTTATTCTGCCTCTTGCACCCAGGACCTTGTACTTACTTGGCAAAGGTCTGCCATTGAACCCTGCCTGGCTCTTCACTTCCCTGCTATTTTCTTGCTTTACTATTTGAAACTTTCATAGATGTTTACCATTAACTCTATCTGTCCCCTACTCCCCTCCACATCTCCCTATCCCTCTTCACAATGGCTCTCCTTTCTTGCTTTAAGAGCTTCTGTCATCCACTGAGTCCCCTTAGAGCTGCCTATATGCATATGGCTATGGGTTATCCACGGGTACAAGGGCAATGGTCACCTCTAAAAACAGAGTCTCCCTTCCTTGGAATCCCATAGCTCCACAGCTGTGGGTGTGGCTCTGGAGCCCCGCCCCCGTGCTAGGATTTCTAACTGGTCCTGCACTTCCTTCATGTTTTTAACCTTCACAGAAGCACGAGATGTAGTTATTAAGTTCCTTACTGTGAGGCAATAGGAATCCAGCTCTCTCTGCTATAAATGACAGGACTGCTTCCATTTACCCACTGGTCACTCAAGGCCGAGTCACTGAGTTAGTTAATGCAGCTTAGCACAGGGATCATAGTGTCAACTTTTCTTCTAGAAAAATGGGTAATAACCTTTAGTCGTAATACTATTTTATGATGATTTCAATCACAGTTTCACGAAGGGAAAGTTTCCAGTGTAACAGTCTGAGGGCATGGAATCCTTTCTGTGGTACTTATTTTATTACATGCGAGGTTAGGTTTCTGTCCATATCCTTAGTGATTGGCCTGTTCATAAGCTGTGCTCACTTCTCTACTGGGCTGTTCCCTTTTGTTTAATAACCCACTGGGTCCAGTATATTTTTTTAAATAAGCCACTGAGTCCAGTTGGTGGTGCCCACATGTACACAGGTATAGGGCTATCCACTGGAGCCTGGTTACCCTAGCAAAGTTGCTGACAAGGACTCTTCCCCCAGTGGAGCCACCTACACCACCAGTGCCAAGCCGGGGCATAGGCTGAGGTCCCCTTTCCACCTGTGCTAGGACACTGGCCGGCCTGATCGCATGCAGGTAACTGCAGCTGCTGGGAGTTCATGAAAAGTATCTTGAAGTCTCAGTTTGCTGAGTCCAAAAATTTAAAAATTTGATTTTTGATATAAAACAAGATAATCATAGTTTTAGTCACATTAAATAATTTTCTATTCAATTGATGATTTTTAAAAGTAATGCTTAAAAATTTAAGAGAATATTTTTTAGATGACCCAAGATCCTGTCTTTTATGTATTTTGATCTACTAGTATGAGATACTTTATAATTTTTAAATTAAAATTATCTACATATTTTGAAATAGACTAAAAGTTAAGAATCATATCATTAATCTTTGGTGTGTGTGTGTGTGTGTGTGTGTGTGTGTGTGTGTGTGTGTGTAGTTTAGTGGTCAAACTTAGATATTGCTCCTCCTATGCCATCCCCTCTTATTTACTTATTGATTAATTGATTGATTGATTGATTGATTGATTGAGACAGTCTCTCATTGCCCTGGAATTTGCTGAGTAGGCTGGCCAGCCCAAGGATCTACTTGTTCTACCGCATCACACTGGGCCACCCCAACAAATCCCACTGCCCGGCCACCCCCATGCATAGCTGTTCCTGCCTTTCTATGTGCACCCTACTGACTGAACTTGGGTCTTCAGGCTTGCATAGCAAGCTCATACTGGACTGACCCCCACCCTTCACTCCCGCAGCATTGTTGCTCCTAATTTACCAGGTAAGAATGCACATTTTCCTTCTGTAGTATGCTATTTTGTCATTAAAGTCACCACAAAACAAACTTGTATGATTTTTACCTCTTCATATGATCTGTGTTTTGAGATAGCTAAAGATTTACTTGATCATGGAAATAATAAAAGAAATTTCCTGTAAAAATGTGTGGGCTTTTTTTCTATAATCCCTTTATAATTAATTTTTTAAACATTGACTTGTTAAGCCTTTAAACTATACTATTTTAGTTATGTATATTTGCATGTGTCTCTGTGTTAGTTTGTGCATGTCTGGCAGTTTGAATAGGTGTGGTCCCCATAGACTCCTGTGTTTGAATGCTTGGTCTACAGCGAGTGGTATTCTTGGAGGTGTGGCCTTGTTGGATTAGGTGTGGTTTTATTGGAGGAGGTGTGTCACTGGGGGGGGGTGGGCTTTGAGGTTTCAGAAGCTCAAGCAAGGCCTAGTGTCTCAGTCTCCCCCCCCCCCCCCCACCGCTTCCTGTGGATCAAGATGTAGAACTCTCTATAGGGGAATGCCAGGGCCAGGAAGCGGGAGTGGGTGGGTTGGCGAGCAGGGGGAGGGAGGAGGGGATGGGGGTTTTTGGAGGGGAAACCAGGAAAGGGGATAACATTTGAAATGTAAGATGTAGAATTCTCAAGCTCCTTCTCCTTTCTGCTCATTGTCATGTTTTCCACTATGACAATAATAGACTAAACATCTGAACTGTAAGCCAGCCCCACTTAAATGTTTTCCTTTATAACATTTGCCCTGGTCATGGTGCCTCTTCACAGCAATAGAAACCCTAGCTAACACAGCATGTGAATGCAGGTGCTTGAGGAGGCCAGCATCTCCTGTAACTTGGGTTGGACAGTGATGTCATCTGCACAGGAACTCTATCATAAGAGATGGGAGATCCTTTTCTCTTCATAGGACACTGCCACCACTGACTGTTTTGATGTAAAGATCCAACAGCGACACTCACAGTTCCAAAGAACTCCCATAAGGCCCTGGCTCAGCTCCACGGGTCTCGCTTCGTCCTCTCTTACTAGTTTGCTCTTTACTAACCAGTCCGGTGTGTCTGCTCTCTGTGGGTTAGTTGTATATTCTTCCCTGAGTTTGAGCTCATCTGTGTTAACATTTCCTTCAGCCAGAAATGGAGGACAGGTTTTCTCTGTGGTGTTCCATTGCCACCACTTAGATGCCTGCTAACCACAGCTTTTATTTCTTTGTAGGTCCAATGGTCATGTGTAAGTGTTTAAAAACCTGTAAACATTTTCTACAAAGAAGAATTTACTCCCTCATAATTGACTTTCAGCTTTGTGCACGTGTGTGTGTGTGTGTGTGTGTGTGTGTGTGTGTGTGTGTCATGGTGAAAATGTGGCTTATAAAAATTATTTTTTTTTCCAATTTTTGTGTGTCTTATGATATAGTCAATTTTAATAAATTAAAAAAACCCACAGACTCTCTACTTGCAGGCTGCTGGCGAATGATTGCCTGTTGTAAAGCCTCTCTATCTCTGTCAGCTTCATCTTTTGAAGTCCAAGGGTGGTACAGGCTCAGTAACTTTCTCCCGCAATATTTTGCACAATTATGCTTGCTCCAATTTAACTCCATTGCTCTAATCACTGGGCCACCCAAGAGCAGCTAGCTGGGAGGGGCCACTCTCAGAGCCAACTGGGCAGAGAATCCTTTTCACTCTTTGTGGTAGCAGTTTGAGAAGATGCTACCCTCAGCCTTTCCTTTCTCCATCCTGCCACCCCTCAAGGCTGATGCCACCTGCATCTCTGCTCCTCAGACCGGAGGCTTTAGCAGTCTGGAATAACTGCATACTGTGGAAGTGGTGTGCTGGTGTGAGTCTTAAATCCTCCCTGTTCCCTTGATGCTTGCCATGCAGAGTGCATTTTGAAATGGTTTGCACAGAGAACACCGACCCCAGAGAGAGCTGGGGAAGAAAGGTGAGGTTATAGCTCGCCAGTGGCAGTTCGCTCTTCTAAGCTGGGCCTGTGACACTCAACCGCTTCCTTCCATATCTCCGTACAACAGCTCAGGATCCCCCAAATCTGTAGTCACATGGTGTTCAGATACTTGAGGAGCCAGTTTGACTGAGGTAGCCTTTAAGTACATTTTAATAAATACTATGCCAGAAAGGAAATGCAGTAAGGCAGAGTTATCTGCACCCCAATGCGGGTGAGAGAGCTCTCTTATGGGTTGTTAAATATCAGTGTCTGATACACGGACGTTACAATTAATCACTTCTCAACAAATAAATGTATGTATTCATACACTCAAGTTAAGTTGAAAAGGACTCTGATGGACAGTCAGAAAACCATTGTAAACAAAAAAGGTGCTATGTATCGGGTGACATACAATTGTTTTTATGGAAAACACTGGCTGTAGATGGTCAAAACCCTTCTAGATCTTATCAATACAAGAAGCTGTAACACGCTCTTCTCTCTCCTCTCTCTCTCTCTCTCTCTCTCTCTCTCTCTCTCTCTCGCTCTCTCTGTGTGTGTGTGTTCATGTGTATATAGGTGCACATGTGCATGTTATAGAGGTCAAAGGACAGCCGTGGGTGTCATCTTCGGGAGCAATCCACCTTTTTATGTATGTATTTATTTAAGAACTGGCCCAGAGTTCCAATTGTAGGCTGGCTGGTTAGAATCTACTGTCTCTACACCCCAAGCCCTGGGATTTCAAGCATGTCTGATTTTTAAAGAAAATATTTACTTTATGTGTATAGGTGTTTTACCTACATGTATGCCTGTACACCACTTGTGGGGTTGGCTGCAGAGGCCACAAAGAGGAAACTGGATCTCCTGGAAGTGGAATTATGGACAGTTGTGAGCCACACATGTGGGTTTTGAGAATTGAACCCAGGTCTTCTGGAAGAGTAGCCAGAGCTCTTAACCAATAAGACATCTCTCCAGCCCCTTGGATTAAAAAAAAAAAGTGTATTCTGGGAACTGAACTCAAGTCCGCAGGCTTGTAAGGCAGAGATAACTCATGCCTGAGATATCTCTCCAGCCCTGTTTATAGGTCTTAGTCCTGAAAATGTGTGTGTGCACATGTACACAAAAATGCATGAATATGTATCTGAGTGTGATCAAATAGAGGAGATCAAGGAATCATGAGCAAGAGACAAAAGCGAGACTTACTAAACAGGGATTGGGTCCCTGTTCCGACTTTCCAGGGCAGCGAGACAAGAACTCAGACAGATGCGTGGGCAGAGTTTTGGAGGAGGCCTAGGTTGGCAACATTTGTTGGAGGAAGGAGCTTGTAACGAATGCTAACCCATCATGGTGCACCCCAAACACCGTTAAAGTTTGCTCTTCTAAAACCCAGCGGCTGGCATCGACCATCGGCCCTTCATTGGAGACATGAATTCAATGTGCACTCTGTGGGTCCTGCCAGTTGCACAGGGATTACCTCGCCAGAAAGCCTGGCTTTAATTGTTTGGAGAGGCTCAGCAATGCCATTGCTTTCGCATACTTCTCTATGACAGTGTGCCCTGTGGACGGACATCTGAGCCAGGGCGAGTGTTTTTTGCTTGGTCTTCCTTCTCTCATCTTCTGCCCTTCTGTCTCAGACATTTCTCCTGGCTTCCTCTGGGGTCCGCTTGAGCACCTCTAACTACTTAGACCCCTCATTGGTGCAGTATTTCTATTTATTATTATTTTATTGTGTTGAGGTATTTGCCTTAAAAAGTTAGTGCCAGAGACGAACTCAGATTGCTTTGCCAAGAGCATTATTTAGCTTGGACATGAAAATGTAAAATTACAAAATTATGATTCATCCGGTGCATAGCTCAAATCTGCTTCTGCTCTTATGTGTAGTCTCACATCGGAAGGGCAGCGGTTTCCTCCTCCTCCTCCTCCTCCTCCTCCTCCTCCTCTTCCTCCTCCTCCTCCTCCTCCTCCTCTCATTCCCTCTCCCCCTCCTTCCCACAGGGTGAGGAATGCTGTCTTTAGGATAACTTCTTTCTCTATGTCTATAGATATTTAAAGCATGTTTCCCTAAAGTAGAGATAATAACACTTTAAAAACCCCCACCCTGTCTGTGTGATTTGCATACAGTTGCCAGTGAGCAGCTTCTGTATAGACTCTGCTTCTTTCCCTCAGATTCGCACAATGAAGGACAGCGCCCCCAACAGGTTGGCATTTGGTGATGGAGCTCTGGGAGTCTACTGTTTCTTGTCCCTTTTCGCTTCAACAGTGGAGACTGAGTTGCCCTGGGCACATGACCATGTTTCCCAGCCTGCCTTGGACAAGGTGGATCGGAGTGGGGAGGAAATGGAGACAGGACACGTGGCCTCCTTTGCAGCAATGTGAATGAAGCAGAAGCGATATGTGCAGGTCTAGCTTGTGTCTTAAGAATGAAGAGCAGGAAAAGAAACAAAACCAAAACCAAACAACAACAACCATAATTACAACAACAACCACCACAACAACAAAGTGAGGAGTGTGTGCCCTCTCCTTCTGTTCTTGGTGGGATGATAAGGCTGAAGGCCTCTGGGCCCTTGCCCACATGGGGAGACCATCCTGAGCACCTTGTTTGGATTTATTATTTTGAGTTTTTGCTGGATCAGCTGATGGATGATCCAAAAATATATAACTCAAGAAAGGCAATCCTAAAGAAAAAGTTTAATTGCAAAGGAGAGGCCACAGGACTAAGCATGGGGGGGGGGAGGCTACGGCAGGCTCTCACAGTGACATCCCTACGGCAGGCCCTCACAGTGACATCCCTACGGCAGGCTCTCACAGTGACATCCCTACGGCAGGCTCTCACAGTGACATCCCTACGGCAGGCCCTCACAGTGACATCCCAGGGTTAGGCAGAGCTTTGGGCGTGCCTGCTAATTTTATCCTCGGTAACTGGGTGTCCAGTTGTTCTCAGGTGAGGCTCACTGTGATCCTGCCTGCCTCCTAAACTGAAACCAAAGGCGGACAGTTCTCTAGAGCTCTGGAGGCTCTCTGATGACATCTGCAATTGCACGGTCAGAGAAATGGAAAATTTATAGCCCAAAGAATCTGGGATTCATTTAGGAGCATTAATTTAAATTATCCAACCTCAAAATTGTTTTCAGGCCTCTACTAGGCTCCAATATCCTTCCTCATTATGAAACCTTGTACAGCCAGGCCTGCAGTGCCCTGGTACCGACCAGCCTCATTTCTGTGGTTCAGGAGAGACCTCATCAGTTCTATGATACGCGAGCTGGGCCAGGCTGATGTTCCGTATGATCTGGGGAGAAATCACTCATAACACTCCTAGTTAGATTTCAGAAAGAATCTTTAAAAGAAAGACCTGCCTTAAACCTATTAGCAAGGGGTAGGGTATAAAGGACAGTAAATAGTCTTGATAATTCCTAAATTAAAAACAATCTGGGTGGCAGTGGGTGGGTAGTGGAGCTTAAGCCATGGGCATGCTGGGCGAGGGTGCCGCTGCTGAGCTGGGTGCCAGCCCTAACAAAGCTTATTTGTTTGTAAGGACTGGACTTAGGAAGAGTCTCGGCTGGTGTCTCCTGCACCAAAGAAATGCCGCTTGTCTGTATTCTGACCGAGGCTCACCTCAGGCCCCGCTGTACCTGGTTTCATAATAAGGAAGGACACTGGAGCCTGCTGGAGGCCTGAACACAATTTTGAGACTGGATACTTTAAATGAATGTGCCTAAATGGATGGCATCTCCTGGTCCCTTCTGGTTGTACAAGGCCTTAACAGCAGGGCAAATGTCATCCCGGTGCCTATCCAGGCTCTGGCTACTCCACTCACTTCTCTACTTTCCCACGTTTTCTGCTCACTGCTGTGACTCCCACACTTTCCTCTTCCAATGAACTGAGGAGACCTTTGGGACAAGAGTGGCCTGTGTGTACTCCTGCCTTGATGGTCAACTCCACAGCCTTCTTTAAGTGATTGGCCTTCCACGGGTCTCTGACTCACAATGGCTAGCGATAGAGCTGGGCCTCATAGGGCCTTTCTCGGAGGCCAGCTCTGGAGTGGATTCAGTCATGAACTCAAATAACCCTGAGACTCCTGGGAGAGGAAAGGTGACCTCATGCTTACTAAGACCCAGGTTGCTCAGTCCTGGAGGACCCCGCTGTGAACAGCAGTGGTTTGGCTCAGTGTCCCCTTTGAGGCTGTGGTCGATGACCCCTCCCACTTAACTAAGGAAGAGGTTCCTGAGGCTGACAGATGTGGCTGGGTAGCAGGCAGAGGAACGCAGCTGTGAGAAGTGATGGCCCTGGGCCCAGTCTTCTTGTGGCCGCCATCACTTCCACCTGGTGCCTTTGTGTTTTCTAGTGCCCCCCTCTTTCAAAGCTCAGCACTTTGTTGTAGTATATGGTCTTGAAGAAGCTTCTAGAACAGTACCAGGCACCTCCCTGTGCTCAGTTAGTAGGCTGACTAGAGGAGCTGAGGAAGGAGGCCATGGCGCTAGAGGGACCTGAGGCTTATGTCACCTTTGTGTGCCTCTGCTCAGCTCATGTCCCACCTCCGTCCTGTCTCTTCCTATCTCACAGCCTTCTGTCACATGCTCACAGTATTCTACCCAAGCAGTGGGACGAGCCAAACTGAGGCTGAAACTTTTGAATGGGTGAATCATAGTGAACTTCCTCTTTTAAGGTATCTTTCTGAAGTGTTTGTCATGACAATGAGAACAGACACAGTTGTGGGTGTGGGGGGACCCTCAGACGTCTTGTCTTGAGATCTGACACCCTGTTCTGGTCCCTTACACAGAGGGCGAGTTCAGACTATTTCTAAGTTTGACAGTTAAACATTGAGGAGTCATTTAGGTTCTCACACTGAGATGGTCTTAAGATGCGGGAATGTTAGCAAGGGGAAGCCCCTAGATATGGCCACTGAGCAGTGAAAGATTATCAGAGTACTTCTCTATACTTTTTGAGGCTGTGCCATGGGCTTCGAGGGCTGTTGGTAGAGGTCTGTGGAAAGGGATATGGGGATGGGATAGGCAAAGAGATGAAGGTATAGAGAGCACAGAGGGCTGGTTGGGTGGTTAGCACATGGTCTGAGCCATCTTCCTGGCCTGGAAAAGTGATGTTTTTAAAGGTGCTAGCAGCCCCAAGTTTATGCTTTGGGGAGTGGAGAAACAGCTGTGTGGGATCGGAACTAGGTGTTGCATGAGTCTGAGCATTGCCCACAGCTGTCCATCACATCCCATAGTCCCGAGTGCTTATGCGGAGCACCCTGAACTGATGGTGATGCAGTGGGCACTTGGATGCAGAACAAGCCAGGTTGGCAGTTTCAGGGTATAGCTCTCAGCGAGGGAGAGTCATATGACTGCTTTTTCTTTAATAGGCACAACCTGAGTCCTGATGGAATCCAGAAATCTCTGTGTGTGCACAGGGGCAGAGGTCGGTCCCAAGTGACTTCCTCAGTTGCTCTCTACCTTGACTTTTGAGACAGGGCTTCTCACTGAACCTGGAGTTTGCTAAGTCAGCGGGGTTGGCTGTTCAGGTAGCCTCAGGGATCTGCCTGTTTCCACATTCCCAGAGCTGGGGTTACGGGTGCACAGTGCCATGCCTAGTAAACAAATCAACAAACACCCATGTTCTGGAAATCAGACCAGGGCAAGTACTTTACTGACTACGCCCAAGGGTGATATTTTTTGTGGGAATAAAGGGACAATCTTCAAAGACTGCAGGCATTGAACAATGCACCTTCTGAGGAGATCCTAGTTTATTTTAGGAGAATTAACTGTACTTACTTTTGGCTTGTTACTGCCAGAGATAACCTGAGTGTACTGACAGAGACCATCGTGAAAGATTGCTGACACAGTAGCCTGATCTCATCACCCTCATTGCTACACAGAGACAGAGACCTGTTCACTCTGTCATAGTGGACAGCAGCCACAGTGGCTGTGGATGGGACAAGGCCGAAGCAAGGACACTCAGTGTTCATGTGCCAGGGTCTAAGCTCACAGGGACACTGAGGATGGGTTTTGTTCCCTCAATACCAGCAGCTACGAGTCTGAGCACGCCTTCCTGCTCTCAGGCTAAACAACTCACTGATGATCCTCAGCTCCTTCCTCATAGGCTAAGTCACTGATTTTTAGATGAGTTTTACCCAACATTTCAGTTTGGTAATTTTGATTTTTTTTTTAAGACAGGGTTTCTCTGAATAGCCCTGGCTGTCCTGGAACTCACTTTGTAGACCAGGCTAGCCTCGAACTCAGAAATCCACCTGCCTCTGCCTCCCAAGTGTTGGGATTAAAGGCGTGCGCCACCACGCCCAGCTGGTAATTTTGATTTTAAGAATGCAATGTGTAATGAAAATGTTGGACATTTTTCACTTTAGGAAACTCTTAAATATTGAAGCTATTTTTTTTTCCTGTGTCACTGTGCTCACCCTGATGTTTACTAGTCTGTGGTCCCTGTGTAAACCAGTTTGGTCAGTGACTGCCTCTTTGGAACAGCCTTATGGAGAAAGGTCTTGAATCGTTATGGTGTCTCCCTATACAGTGCTGCTGGCGCCTCTGTCTGTGTAATAATAGAGTGGCAAAGGGCAGAACTTGTGGCTCTCCAGGCTGGTAAATTTGTAGGAAGGAGACCCAAACAATAGAGGAAGGATGTAGGGTGTGTGGAGGGGTGCAGGCAGGGGGAGCAGCACATTCCTCAGAGGAACCCAATGTCGCTTGAACAAGCGGAGCTAGTTCCGAGGAAGACATTGCTCTGTTAATGTTCACGTTGTTGGGCACACAAGACTGTGAACATCTTTCCCTGATATCCTTACACCCTTGAAGTGACTCAAGTCCTGGGCTGGTTCTCTGCAGGGACCGGATGCCAGTTCACTGCTGCCCTATGTGAAGGACAGTTTCCTCTCCTATCTTGTTCCTCTTCCAGACATGTTCTTCTATAGCTGGCCTTGAACTCTCTATGTAGCTGAGGATGGCCTTGAACCTCAGATCTTCTACCTCTACCTCTTGAGAGCTGAAATCACAGGTGTGTGCTACAAGCTTTGGTTTATGGGGTGCTGGAGATGAAATCAGGACCTCGTGAATACTATGTAGGTACTTTACCAACTGAGTATGTCCCAGCCCCTAGGGAGTCTTTTCCTTGGTTTTTCCCGGGGTCTCTAGCAGTGGAGCACACTAATAGAGCTGGGCTCTTTTTAGTCACAAAGGCTTCCTTGGAATCCACAAGCAGACAGACCCCCTTTCCCATTATGTCTGAGCATGAGCATAGCACCAGTTGTAAAGAGTGAGAATGAATGAATGAATGAATGAATGGTAAGTTAAACGAAATGCAGCCTTGTGGAAAGTTCTGGACTATGCAAAAGTAGTCCAAGTCTTACTCTCCTAGAGCTCAGTCAGTCTGTCCTCCTGAACAAGGATCTTCTATGTCTATGAAGGACATCACCCTGTTCAGAATCTAGATACTGGATCCTGATCCCTGGAACCCGACTATACCTATTTCTTCACTGCAATCAACTCTATAGTCATACGTCACTCCCACGGGCTGTTGGGAATCCAACAAATAGTCTCTGGGGAAAAGAACAAGCACTAGGGTTGTCTCACTGCAACTAGAGAGCCGTCACCATTTTTCCTTCAGAGAACAAGAAGCCACAACCTTATAGTAAGGACACATGGGGACAGTGATGGCTGTCACACAGAAGTTAACATCTGGGAAAACAACATCTATTCAAGACCACTGAAGAAACAGTGAACATGGAATCTTGGTTCCGTTTGCCAAAAGCATTACCTCATGGTGTTCTGTCACTGGATGAAGAGCAAGATCATAAACCAAATAAAGACTGAGCTTCATATCAAACTTCTGAGTCCCACCCACATGGAGGTCTCTGCCCCACCCTCTTGGAGGTCTCTCCGCAAGGAGAATGGCCAGAGAGCCCAGAGAAGGGCTAAATCAGTGTCTCGATCTGAGTGTCTCCATGAGTCTTAGCTGCAGGGTGAGACCTAGAATCGAGATTGAAAGCAGACATGGTCACTGCAGAAAGCCCTGCGCACCTCCATGTGACCAGTGCCTCACATCCCCTCACGTGGTCTGGAACATTCTTCCATCCACCAGAGTATAACTCAGACATCAGCTATCTGGATCTAAAGCTGTAACTGTAAGTCCACACCGTCTTCCTTCTGTCTCTTTAAATGAGCACATCTTTCATCAAATAAAAGCAATTAAGCAATTAGGGGCATCAAAACATTTATGGAGGGAAGGGAAAAGAAAGCCCCATGTCCTCTATTTAGCTGTGTCTAAAGCTTGAGAACCCCATATCCATCCCATAGTTCTCTGGGTCCCTCATTTCCAGATGGTGGAGTGGGAATCAGGATTTCCTGCCCCGCCCCCACCCCCAGGAAAGAATTTCCTTGACTCCTTGAGGATGCCTGTTTTCTGGTGAACTGATCAATAACCAGAATTAAGAACTCACTTTTACTTTAGTTTCACATTCTCAGTTTTGCTCCTACATTAAAATTTGAATTGTGAGCGCTGGAGAGATGGCTTACCTAACATCCCTGGCTGCTCTTCCAGAGGACCCAAGTTCAATTCCCAACACCTGTGTGGTAACTCATACCTGTCTGCATTCAGTTCCAGGGCATCCAATGCCCTCTTTTGGCCTCTGTGGGCACCAGGCATGTACATGGCACACAGACATACATGTAGGCAAAATGGCTATGCATATAAAAAATCAGTCATCTGTCACATAGACATGTGGTATTGTTTTAAGTGACATTTGACTATATTTCGGGTGCACACAGTTGCATAGCTGCTTTCGAAAGGTATGAGTGTCTCAACGGGAAGTGGCTGTTTTCACTCAGCTCTGGTTCTTTGGTCAGAGGGACCATGAATAGGTCTTGGTCCACAGGCTGTTGTGATGAGCAGGCCTAAACCTCATACTCCTGCAAAGAACGTTTTCCTACATGCTCTCACTTCTTGGTGGTTAAAGATTTCCCAAGCCTTTTCTGTGACATTCATTTATGTCTGTTCTTTTTGTAGATGTTCACATGTGTTAAGTCCATATCCATGTGTGCCCACGAAAGCCTGAGGTCAATGTGTGCTGTCTTCCCCTTCTCCTGTCCACCTTTTTTCTTTCCTTTAAAAAGATTTATTTATTTTAAATATGAGTACACTGTAGCTGTCTTCAGACACACCAGAAGAGGGCATTGGATTCCATTACAGATGGTTGTGAACCACCACCTGGTTTCTGGGAATTGAATTCAGGACCTCTGGAAGAGCAGTCTTATTGTCTGAGCTCTTATTGTCTGAGCCATCTCTCCAGCTCCAGGGACTCTTGCTGTATCTGGAGTTGGCTAATTTAGCTGGATTGTCTGGCCATAGAGCCCCAGCGCTTCTCTTGTTCCCTCATGGCGCTGGGAGATCACACTGCTGCTGTGCTTTGGCATGGGTGCTAGGGCTCAGGTCCTCACCCTCCTGCATCAAGCACTTCACTGACAGAGCATCTCAGGGCCTCGTCTTCATTCTCTAAGTGATGCTTTGTTCAATAGGCCTTCCCTTTACCAAGGCAGGTCTCATGAACTGTGCCTAGCATATACCAAATAAAACCACACTTTATATTTGCAGCGACAGTGGTCTCCCTGTGTGATGTAGGAGAGGAACCAGCAGTACCCAGGGATCATCAGGGGTCAACTGGTCCATTAGCTGTGACAAGCTCCCAGCCATCCCTGTTCAGAAGACAGTGGAGCAATGGGCGCTGTCATTAGCACACAGCAGGAGAGTGACTGCATTGCACACGTTCATTCTAAGGTGTACACTTAAGCCTACTGGAACGCACATCCTAAAAAAGAAGAAAACATTCATGCTTGTTTTAAGAACGATGCCTCTGGGCCTTTGCTGTGTCTCACTGGGGGAACATGCTTGCTACCAAGCCTGCTGGTGAGACTCTATCCCTGCAATCTCTGCACGGGAAGGAAAGAGCCAGTTCCTGCAGATTCTTCTCTGACCTCCACAGACTGCTAGGTATTGCGTGCGTGCTCGCGCGCGCGCGTGTGTGTGTGTGTGTGTGTGTGTGTGTGTGTGTGTGTGTGTGTGTGTGTGGTGTGTGTGTGTGTGTGTGTGTGTGTGTGTGTTAGTGTACATGTAGGCTCGCGCGTGCGCACGCACACACACACACACACACACACACACACACACACGTAAATGTTAATGGAACAATGGCCCCAATATGGAGTTAGCATATGCTACAAAGAATCCTTTTATCTTCTATTTGCAATCTGTCCTCATGCTACTCCCAGAGATTTCACAGCAGTGATTTTCATTGTATGGATCACACCTGGGAAGACTCAGTAACTGTTTTGTCTGCCTACACCCTGCTCATGGCTCTCTCCTCCAGGTGCTGATGGTAGCGTTCCCTTGATGAGAAATGACTTCCAGAAGATGATGCTCCAGTACCAAGTGTGTATTCTTTCTCAGGAAACCAGAGGTTGGAAGTAGCCTTGTCTCCAGGCCCTCCTGTATGTCTAAGTTGAGCCACAAAGAGAATAGTTTAGACACTGAAGGTCTGAAGGTTTCTCTGAGGCTATGGCACTATTTTGGGGGTCCATCTAAGAATATCTGTTAAATTTGGATGTGTGTTCAATAAGCAAAACAATAACCGGCACGTGAAACAAAAGAGACCTCATTAGTTGGCAGCAAACATTTATGAGCCAAGGCTCTAACTCTCGGTTTAATAGGATGCAAACAGATGCTGTCTATGGTTTGAGTCAACTTCTTTCCAACAAAAATCTCCTTCTAGTGTCTGACTTTTATTTTCAAAAGTCAAAATCCTTTTCAGAAAAAACACCCAGGGTTGGGCTGGTGAGATGCTCAGTGGGTCAGGACACTTGCTACAGAGAGCGGTGACCTGAATTTGATCCCTATGGTAGAAGGAGGGAACCCACTCCCACAGGCTGTCCTCTTGCCTCCACTTTTGCTCTGAGGCATGTGTGCACCCTGCCCTTAAATAAATACACACATACCAGGATGCTTCAAGAAGGGCTCAAGATATTAGACAAAGAAATCCCGTTGTGGAGTCTGTGATGGGGTTACGCCTGTCTCAGCAACTCTGGAGAAAACTGGACCGCAGGGCTAGCTTTGAACTCCCATGCTGATGGTACTTGGCTAGAGGGTGCCTGCCACATGAGAGCATGGCATGGGGGTGGAATAAGAGGCTTTATTAGCACAACAGTTGTTGGGAAAAAAGCCAGCTCTGGCATTTAAGTAAAGAGAATCAATTGAAGTACCCGCGAGCCAACATGGGGAACCCACGGCCTGTCACGGCCTGCACTAAGAGCAGCTGGGTGATGTGACTACCCATATAGAGCAAATGCCATCTCAGGACACCCTGAGGGGAATCAGTGCCACTCTCCATGGTGGGCACCCCTGTCAAGAGAGCTTTGGACACACTATGAAGCCTTTCAGAATAGTGATTTCCTCTAGACTGCTTGTCAGAGGCCAGTGACAAAGGCTTAACCTGCACCATGGAACCTGCACCATGGTCAGGGTGTGCAAGAGAGTCGGATCCTAGAATTAGGAAGATTGTAAACAAGAGGCTGTCATCAGACTGGGCTCATGGTGAAGGGCCAATGACTACAGAGAAATGGTGGGAGCAGAAAGTCCCATGGAGGAAAGATCTCTTAGCCGGCTGGTTAAGGGGATGAAGTGCTTTAGTTTCTTTCATGTGTGTGAACACACTCTTGTGCATGTGTGCACATGCTTGTGTGTGTGCATGTGTGTTATTTTCTTTAAGCAATGGATCTCTGTGTGTATGTACATGTGCTCTGTGTGTACTGTACCATCAGAGTTCAGAAGAGGGCACTGGATCCCCTGGAACTGGAGTTACAGGCAGCTGTGAGCTACCATGTAGGTGCCGGGAACTGAACCTGGGTTGTCTGCAAGAACAGCAAGTGCTCTTAACCACGGAACCACCTCTCCAGCCTTTGACATTTTCCTTCTGGTAGGTAATGGGATGCCAGCTAGGTTCCATGGACTGGCTTTCCTCCTAGGAGGCTACAGAGATCCAAAGAAGTCCTTCTAGTCACGACAAGGGTTCCTGGTCCAACATCATTTATGTTCTGAATGGACAGAGAATCAATGACAGGATTGTCAGGACCTGGTAAGGATCAGGTTCCTGCCATCAAAGGCTGCTGGGGAGAGGCGCCTACAGGGGCTTACTATGCATTGAACACATGCATAGTGTTTGTGTTTATGCATACAATCTCTGAACCACAGCATGAGCAGACCTGAGAAAGGCTTTCTGGTGTCAAAACAGAGTGGCTATTACGGCTCCTGGCTTGTTATAACTGGCCTGCGGCCCTCCAGTCTTTGGCAGTATTTATTACACTGCCCCTGCCGTCAGAGCCCCACCCCAATTAGAAGTTGAGTGTAGGTGGGGCGGGAGTTAACAGGCTGCGGGTGTCTGCGAGTCTTTGTTAACACTATGAGTTACAAGGCCAGATGCTGCAAATGCCTTTCACCTCTGGACCTGGCTTCCTGGCTCTTGGGGCTTTATTCTCAGTATGACTTCAGACGCCTGCTTCAGGTTGGTCAAGGTTAGAGCAGGGAGTGGCACCCTTTCTGGGTCAGACCCAGATCATCCAGCCAGAAGTAGATACGTAAGGAAAAAGCAACCCGTCAAACCCACCCAGGTCACTGCCTAGCCAGGACAGCTAAGGTCTCCAGAGTTCTCTCTGACGGTCTGAAGTCATGGCACACTGGAATGGTTGCTTTCAGAGGACAGCCAGTGGCATTTCCCTTTTGACACATCTTTAACACGAGACTATGAAAGGATCCCCAACCTCCATGTTTTGAAAATGAAAAATAAAAGAATTCCCAGGCAACCCCTCACTCAAGAACAAAACAAAAGACCAAACTGGCTCTAGAAATCGGCCCAGTGTCTTTCTAAAGCCTACCATAGCTGAAGGGCCTGTGGTGGCGTTTCTTCCCCTTTCACACAGGGCTGTCTTTACCATGGTGGGTTTATAATGTTCTGTGGAGCAGCCTCCATTCTGCCTCTATCTCAGGGAATATTTAACTACCCTGGTGTGTTCCCTCAGGGCCAGTAGCTGCTGGGAAGCCTCTGCCCGTGAGACACCCTGTGTGCATCTAGCAAGGCATGTTCCTCCAGGAACCTAGCAGTGGCTGGCCTCTAAGACCTGTATCTGACCTGGGTCTGCAGATTCACAGCCCTGGAGACAAATGACCTCTCAGTATCTCTTTTCTATGAATCCAGGCTGTCTAAGAGAGAGTCTTTTCTGCATGCATCCCAGGATCTAGAAAAGTAACCCAATTGTGTACCCACAAATGTCCCCCTCCCACGTGGGACTCCATCCATGCCTGCTTTGCCTTCCCCTACCCCACGGGAGTGGATGCATGAGGTCACTTCCTTACAGTAACAGCCATGCAAATATGCACCAGACACCACGCACAGAACCATGTCGAATCCTCAGCGCTCTGCCATGAGCTCATCTCTCAGGATCAGAGAGGTAATTAGGTAATAGCTTGAAGGGAGGAGGCTGGCTTGATTTTCAAGTCTGCTCTTGAGTCTCCCGGAGCTCCAACGGTTGCCAATGCAGCAATAATTACATGGACCGGAACTGTCTATGGGACAGTGGCCCATCCCTCTGATAAAACCTAGAGGGACAGAGATGGAGAGGCCATATCTGTGACCTGGACACTACCCAGCAGCCAGGGCAGGAGGTCCTGAAACCTCAAGCAGTTTTGGTGGGAACTGCTGACTGAAGTCCTTGGCAAAAGCCTAGACACATTATTAAACAGATGGCTTCTAAGTCCCAAAGACAGGAAGCAGTGGTCGCCTCCGAGCAAAAGTTTGCAGAGCAAACTGTGCCAAACCTCGTTATTTTTTTTTTTCTTTTTCCCTTCAAATCTTACTGGGTTCCTAGACTGGCTGACAGATGTAGTTTTATCTGTGCCTCAGCAAATCACTTTTCCCTGAAAGGAAGGACAATGGCAGAGCTGCACAGTTAGCTGCAGTTTGCATGGCTCTGAGGACTCCAAGCAACTGCAGTGTTGGCTTACTTAAGAGCAAGCCATGGCAGTGCGCATGCACTGGCTGAGCACTGGGGAAAAGGTTGTTCATGGTCTTAAATCCACAGTACTTAGTGGTCCCATGAAAGGGCTCTTTCTCTGATTCCTCGAGTGTGCGGGATAGAATAGATGGCCTCTGGGAAGTGGCGGGGATAGTCAACTCTGATCAAAGGAGACTTCCATCTCCTGCTTGCTCCTTTTCTCCGAGCTCTGGATATCCCTTGATCATGGTGATGGTTGAAGCCGCTCAAGGCCTTTCCTCGAAGCGTTGGACACACTATTTCATGAACATCCAGGAACCACATGGGAAAACTGCGTGTCTATATTTGTTGGCCTATATGTTTTCATGTGTATATATGAACATGTGCGTGTTTGTATGTATATACTATGTATGTATATGAGTTGGTATATATTTGCATAGATAAAATGTATATGCATGTGCTTGTATGCACGTAATTATCTGTATGTGTGTGTGTTCTTATTCACTTAGAATCAGATGGACATCATTTATCTATTTTTCTTACTGGCAGCTTGGTAAAGATTCATGTAAGTGAGCACCTTTCTCTTTGGCTCAGATCTGTTTGAAACCCCAGGATCTGATGATATTTATTGATTCCTTCCAGTTCTAAAAATCAACTGATTCCTAACAGTTGTATGTGAGGGTGAAGTGTTAACAGGAAGCTCTTTTAACACGTTGGCCTCACCTCTCTCTTTACGTTTCTTGCCAACCTCTCAGGGTGTCCCCTCCCCTGCCCAGTGTCTCCCTTCTCAGACCTTGCAGGCTGTTGATGCCAGCCTTCTTGGCCCTTTCTTGTGTCCAGGGCAGTGGCTGATGGCTGCCTTGTACTGGGTGGAGAGATCTGCATTGTCAAGGAACACTCATCTAGCAGAGAGGAGCCACGATTGTCACTTTTAAGCAATGTGGCCAAGTGAAGGTTTGGAGGAAGGACAGGAGAGATGCTATGGTGTCGGGGATTCTGCCTGCACTGGGGCTGGAGATGTGGCTCAGTGGAGAGTGCTTGCTTAGCATGCACAAAGCCTGAGGTCCAAGCTCCAGCACCTCATAAAATAGATGTAGTGGCGCGTGCCTGTAACCCCAACACTGGAGATAGAGGGCTGGGGATCGGAAGGCCATCCTGGGCTACATAAAAGCACACACACACGTGTGTGTACACTGCAACCCCTTGCTTAGACTCATTATTTTATTCACAATCATTTTTTAAAGGACTTATTGTGGCCAGCACTCTACCAGGTTCCAGAGGTGCAGTCAATGTTGAATAAGAATCATTTTGGAGGCTGAGAATTGAGCTCAGTGATAGGGTGCTTGCCTAGCAAGGGCTTGGTTCTCAGCTCTGGGGTCAGGAGTGGGATTCGTTTCCGTTCCTATGTCTAATGCTTGAAGACGTGGAGGCTCCCCTAGTTACTGTTAATTCACAGTTCCAGTGTCTGTGCAGGGAGCACCTACTACATGCTGGTGGAATGTGGAATGAATAGGTTACAGACGAGCCCCCACGAAGCTTATAGTTCAATGGGAATAACTAAAATCTGAGACGGGTGTCATGAATGTTAAAGTGGATATTTGGTCTAGGCTCCAGGATGTAAGAGGCACTAAAGGAATGCCGAGCCAAGCAGCTGGCAACTGGCCCCATGATGCTTGCCCTCCCTAGAGAGGCTGTCAGAGAGCATGGGTGGGGGGTCTGCAGAGACAGCGATGCCCAGCTGTGCAGCTACAGTGATCCTTCCTTCAGGGGTACAGATAAGATCTCCATGGGTCTCATCTCAACTAGAGGGACAGCTCCTATCCAGTGTCTCAGAGAACTTGGAAATGAGTCCCCTAAAGGGTTGGACATAGATTTCTTCTGTCTGATGAGACAGGGTCAAGGTAGATTAGAGTGACAGCTGTGGACCCATGTGGGAGGGGGCCCATAGGGTGGCAGCATGGGTCTGTCTAAGAGGCCATTAAGTAGGGCAGGAGCTAGAAGCAAGCAGTAACTCTTGGTCCCAGAGACCATGGGTGTGGCCATGAGCAACACTGGGCAGAGCCCGCCCATGCCCAGGAACTCTGTTCTCAGAGCTCCACAGAGCACAGGAAGACAGGAAGACAGGCAGCATTAACTGTGGTAGGCCCCAAGTTCAGCTAGCTGGTAAGGACCTTCCATCTACCTATCCAGCCTGAAGAAAGAGGAGCTGGGCTCATACATCAGACAGTGGCAGAGCCGAGAAGACAGGTTAGGAGAGACCACCTGCCTTCCTTCACATGGGCGTCTATCCCACTGGCAGAGAAGTGGAGCTTTAACGCTGGGTCTAGATGGGGTTTTGTTTCTCTAGCAACAGACTGAGTACAGACTGTGGTCCTGCAAGTATGGGGTTCAATGCTTGAGCTGATCTCGCTTATAACTGGGAGAAAAATCTGTTCTGGTGTGTTAAGTATATTGTGCATGGACAAAACTAAGGTTATATTATTATTATTATAAATAATATATTATATATAAATTATTAAAATAATTTATAATTATTTTAATATATTTATTTATATTTTATATTTGTCTCACAAGTTAACAGTGTGTGTGTGTGCATGTGCGTGTGTGTGTGTGTGTGTGTGTGTGTGTGTGTGTGTGTGCACATGACTATAAATGCACACATGTATGTGCACATGCCTACGAAGACCAGAGATTCTCTACGCTTTGCACCTTATTTTTTGGCAGCTTTTCACTGAGCCCAGAACTCACCAATTTGGCTACCCTGGCTGGCTAGTGGGCTCAGGGGACCCTCCTGTCCCCCTCTCCAGTGCTACATCCATAGATAGTGCCACCTGCTGTGACTTTGTTGTAAGGGCTGAGGACTTAGATCCTTAAGCTTGTACAGTACGCACTTAACCACTGAGCCATGTCCCTGGGCTGGCATCACACATGATGCTGAGCCGTGTCCTGGGCCTGGCAATCATAAATGATGCTGAGCCATGTCCTGGGCCTGGCAAGCACACGTGAAGCAGGCTACTCTGAGGATGAGCAGTTGGACAGTTGGAATTGAGTTGGCCTTTCTTCATATCCCGTCCTGGCCTTCAGTGCTATTCTCTCCTGACACCTCAGCTCTGGCTATTAGCTCTGCCTGCTTGTAAAACTTATAGGGAACGTGGATTAACAACCAGGCGCTCTGGCAGCCAAGCCCTGGCTCTTTCCATGAATCAAATTTGGAAGAGTGACTTAGGTGTTGCTCTGGTGCCCTGGACTGGGATTTATGCATATGCATGAAAGAAATACATCTGGGCATTTAATGGAGTGCTGGAGAGAGGAGTCAGGACCCACCCAGCATGTGCTTCCATAGGACGAGCTTTTCCAGGGTGGAACCTTGGCAGGGTACTGGCCTACGCAGAAGGTAACCATGTCAGCAGAAGTCGACTGCCCTTGTACCAAGAAGAGGTCCTCTTGGGGGAATGTCTGCTTAGTCTCGCTGACAGCATGCATTTTGTTTGCACTTCAAAAAATAATAATAAATGAATAGGAATAAAAGCCTGGTCCTAGGAAACCAGGCTTCTTCAAAGGGATGCCATTTGTGTGTGCCTTAGAAGTATAAAGCTGGTGTGGGAACGTTTCTTGTGCCTCCACCTCCGGCAGCTGGCCATCTGGCTGAGAAGCAGGCTGTGGACTGCCCAGCCAGCCCGGAGAGGCAGAGCTCCGGGCAGCCACGTAGGCGCATTCTGGCCCAAATTGCTGTGGGCCTCGGCTCTGAGAAAGTCAGAGCAGATCTAGGCTTCAGCCTTTTGCTGTAGCAGCTCTCAGTTGATTTCTTTGTACTCCTCACGCAATTAATGTTAATATTTAGTACCATGGTAGACTGTATGTTATACTGCTTACAGACCCCACAGAGATCAATACTTGGGCTATTTTCATAATAGTACAATATTCATATATTTATTAAAAAGCAGGGATTGTGTTGGGAGATCATGGTCTTAGCATACTGACTCCTCAGAGCTGGTGTGCTAAAGTGATTCCTGCCCATCACTGGAGCATGGCAGGAGTCCAGCTCTTCTCTGGGCAAAGGAACTGGCTGGTTCTGTGACGAGAAAGAGCCTCATGGACATTTTCTTTACCAAGCAGTGGAACCTGCTTTCCTCAGCTCTGCCTTTCAGCTACACTGGGCAGAAGTTTGTTGTCTAAGGTCCTGGCAAGTCTTCCCTTTGTCATATGTATTTTCTTCCTCTTTCTCCCTCCTTCTTCCCTGCCTCCTCCCTTCTCTGCCTTAACAAAAGACTTCCTGGATAATGCCATTTTCCAGGTGTCAGAGACAGAACGGGAAGAACCTAACAAGTGTGACCTGAAGCAACGTGAGGGTAGACACATTAGGCCTAGACACCTCCAGCCTAGGCCAGGGCAGCAAAGCTTTTCAGAGAAGAAGGGACCCCAGCAAGTTTCAGTAGGAGTGGAGGAGAGTCAGGAGTCCACAGGTCTGTAGGCTGAAGCAGGGCCCCAGGGGCAGTCTTCCCAGAGCCAAGCTGATGGATAACAAAGCTTAGCCACTGTCAGAGTGCACGCCACAGAGCGTCAGCCCCAGGCGATGCTTTATGAGAACAGAAATGTGCCTGCTTAGGAAAAAACGGAATACTTGATTTTCCTCAAAGATTCCAGTGCTTAGCAGCTTATTGAAACAGAGGGGGGTGGTGGTGGTGGTGGTAATTACTCCATTCAATACAGCATCTCTCAAATGTATTTGACACCTACGAACAACTGTAAAGCAGGTGTCCGAGAAAACACCTTGTGTGGGCAGACAGTGGGAGCCAGAGATAGCCTCAGAGGGAGTGAATGAAGTTCACTGATTTGAGGAGCAGAGGCTCCCGCGGGTCTGAGAGAAGAGGGTGTGGAGTGGACGCAGATGTGCTTCACACCTGCAGCCATGGATCATCCTTTCTGTGCTTCCAGGAAGACACTGGCTGGGTTGGCTTACATGCAGAAGGGTGAGACCTCGCGCCTTCACGCTGAGGTCATCTACAGCCCATGGGTATTACTGAAGCTCAGAGCACATGCCAAGCGATTGTTTGAGCTGGCCCAAGCAGGGGCTGCAAGTGCGTGTGCAGCACACACAGTCTCCACTGCCTGGCAGCCTGTTGAGCGGACCCTCCCTGCTTCCTCTGTTTAGCCAAAGACTGAGCACAGGCCTCCAAGGGCAAGCTTGAGCCAATCCTCCTTTCAATAACTCCTTCGGCGAGGCCTTGCTCCGACCTTAGCTCTTCCTCCACCCATGGGATATCTTTGTCCTCATCTTTCTAAAAAATGATTTATTTTATACGCATGAGTGTTTGCCTGCAGGTATGTATGAGCACCGTGTCTGGCACCCGTGGAGGCTGGAAGAGGGCATCAGAGCCCCTGGAAGTGGAGTTATAGATGGCTGTGCATTGCCACGTGGATGCTGGGAACTGATTCAGGGTCCTTGGCAAGAGCATTGTTGCTCTTAGCTACTGAGTCATCCCTCCAGCCTCTCTCTTCATCTTACTGTCAGTGCTAAGCAACTACTTTATGACACAGCATCCAGCTCTTAAAGGCAACTCTCTTCCACGTCCTCTGCGCATATGCCTCAGGGTGTGTGGTCCCAGGCTCCTGATTTTCAGGTGTTCCTATCATGGGGTGGTTTGACGGCCCAAGACTGAATGTCTGGGGAAAGGAAGGGAGCTGAAGAGACATTCAGGTGTGAAGAGGAACCCGCCAGTCAGTCTATTCCCAGTACTTCCAGAATCCATCTGTTTCTGCCCATTTTTGCTGGGTGCATGCTGGTCCGTCACCACTAAATAACTACCCTTTTATCCAGCACTTGTGCCAATATTTTCACCTGACTCCTGGCTTCCACTCTGGTGTCCTTGTAATTGGTTTTCCCTGTAATTGGTTTTCCCCATTGTCAGTGACCAGGGAAGTCTTTGCAGAACTAGTGTTAAATCTCATTTCAGCTAGACTTCCTCTCTAGAAGCGCTCAAGTGCCACAGAGAAGCAGCCACTACACAGACCGTGCCTGGCTCGGGAGCCCTGCCCACCCTGGGCCCTGCTTCCTCCCTCTGCCCTGTGCTTCCCTTGTTTCATCGCCCTTGCATTTCCAGCAAGCAAAATTCTTCCCGGCCTTGCAAGCTTTGCCCTGCTGCCCTGATCTCGACATGGCTGGTGCTCCTCTGCGAGCCAGAGCTCGTCTGTCAGGTTCTCTCTTTAGTGCGGGTTCCTCCGCCTGCATGGGATAGATATCCACTCTCTTCCTGTCCATTACTAGGCTACTTCTTAGTCCAGCTGTTGGGTGCTGTGAACTTACTCGGTCTTCATGGAAGGATCACGGTGCTCAGCAGCACCAGGCATAAAAGCATATTGAATGACTAAACGCTAGCCCTTCCTTTGATCTGCCATAGGCACAAGTTCTGGAATCTTCTACAAAGCAAGTTTCCTCACCTGTAAGATGGGGATGAGAATAGCTACATCACAGAGAAAGAAGTGAGGTATTGGAGAACTACCACCCATGCCCCCCCCCCCCCCCCCCCCCCCCCCCCCCCGCAAGCACCACACTTGTGACAAGTGACATGGATTTCCTTCTGGTAAAGTGGGGATACTTGCTTTCCAGGAAAAAAAAATCAAAGATAGAATAGGGTACAGGCTCTAGTAAAGGTATTAATGTGCAGAGCAGAGTTTAACATGTTACAAGTGTGCTCTTCTCTGTAAAGATACTGTGGAAGTGCTTCTGGCTGGTACTAAGAACGGGGTAGGAACTGACTCAGAAAAAGCAAAGTCACAGCTGACCCAGCAGGAATCTGGGAAGGGAAGACCATACTGCTGAAATTCTCCTTGTGTCCACAAGGAAACACAGTTGAGGGACTCAGAGTCTGTCATGTCACCTAGGCTGTCTGGACCTGTGTCATCCAATGGAGATGTAATGTTGCCACAGGGCCCACTTCCACTGTAGTCATTGTCACATTTGTAAAACATACAGAGAATGAGCAAAACTCACTTAAGTCATACTGTACCAAACTCACCCATCCGACCTATCTATCTCTGATAATGCATCCACAGCACATGCTACCTCTGACCCAACAGCGTGCTTAAGTGGTCACAAGTGGTTGGTGCTGCTTGGGTGGACAGCTTGTCCTTTTGAGGCGTTTAGGATTCATAGTCATCCCCTGCTACTTATGGACGTGGAAAGAGAAATCTCAAGTAATTTTTATCTTAACGTAAAAACCTTTGATTATGTGGATGTATGTGAGTGTGTGTGTATGTTTGTGTGTTTGTGTGTGTATCCATGTGAGCAGGTACCTGATGAAGGCATCACATTCCTGGGAGCAGGTACAGGTGTCTGTGAACAGCCTACCATGGACCCTGGGGACTGACCTCTGGTCCTCTGCATGAACAGTGAGTTCTCTTTACTGCCAAGCCATTGCTCCAGCCACAGAAGCATTTTTGAGGCACAGCTCTATCTACTTCCCTACCTCTGGGCCCATCTTCTGCAAGTGACGAGCAGGAGATTATTCCCTTACAACCAAACATTGTTTTCCTTCTGCAGCCTCTCAGTATTTCTGGAGAGATTTACTAGAAGCCATCTTTCCATGGAGAAACGACTTTCGTGCCAATGGTTTACAAAGCTCAAGGATTTCAATAGTCAAAACTGTTGCCATTGAAACAAAATCAAACTTGGAAATGGATGGGAACAGTACATGCTGTCAAAGGACTGGGCTGCAGAGAGCAAGAGAATTGTTATGGCATTAAGTCCTAAATGCTGGTCCTCCTCTGGCTCATAAATCTATTAGCAGCCTACTCTTGGACACGGCCTGGGCAAACTTTATGGGGACAGGGCCTTGAGCCTGGTGGTGGCAATGCTCTAATGGCCAAAGCATTTGCTCTAGCACTGGTGTCTAGGAAACCTGAACCTATAAGCCATGTTTCTGGTGAAACCACATGGGCAATCTGGCTCTCCTGAAAACCTCTCTGCTGCTTGTTAGCGGCCCATATGGGATGCTGGTGTGATGCCAATCACATATAAGGCACTGTTTGTGCCAGGAGGTGGTTTTAACCATTAATAAGCTCATTTGCAACACACCCAGTGGAGGGTCCAGTACAGGTCAGGTGAGGCCACCTACACCACCTAGAGCATAGTAAAGACCATGGGTTCTAGAGGCGTGTGTGTGTGTGTGTGTGTGTGTGTGTGTGTGTGTGTGTGATGGTTTTATGGGCTGTGTTTATTGTTTGAAAGCATGGAAAGTGGCCTTGGTCCTGAAGTTACTTTAGGCTGGGTGAAACCGGCAGCATGATGGGTATTCCATGGTGAGGTTGATCCTCTCCATTTTCTCCCCACTCCCATACCTGAGAACCCCAATCTAGGCTGGGCAGAACTGCTTCCCAAATGGGAGGAGAAAAGAGAGCCAGCCACTCCCTGCCCTGCAGAGGATAACTTCCTATGGACTTGCTCTCTGGTCCATGGTATTAGGGAGGCCGCTAGGCTGTCTTTCCAGACTGACATTTAGAATGTCCCAGTGGGAGGGTATATGGGAAAACTCACACAGGAGGTACACTCATGGAGCTGCACGTAGGACGCAGCTCAGAGTCAGGGTAAAACAGTGGCTGGAGCCACATCACCCAGAGGCCAGCTCAGCCCAGACGCTGGGCCAAAGTCAGAAATAGAATGGGTGCTGGAGTCCAGAGGAGTGAAGAGTGGGTGAGCACACCCCCGAGGCTCATCTTACAGCTGGCTCTGAATGTGACTTTGTCCTTAGAGGATGGGCCGGAAGAGGGAAGGGACTAAAGTTTACAAATTCATTCTGATGATTTAAAGTTTGTTTAAAAGAACAAACTTTTAAAGAAGTCGTATTCATACCTACTCTGACAAAATTGTCCGTAGCAGTCATAACGAACATTTGGTGTCTTAATGGCTGCACGTTTGGAACACGATGCTCCAGGAGACCCTGTGAGAGTCTCTCTTTGGCTTTCTACCAAACCCAGGAGCTTATAAAAGAGGGTGTTACAAGTTTTCCTCAGGATAGGAAAGAGTGTGGGCTAAGTGAATAGGAAAAACGGGCTTCAGTCTCTTGCTTCAGATGGCTTTCAGCTTGTTCAGGGCAAGAGAGCCAGTGTTGCTAACCCTAACCCTAAGTACAGGGGACAGGAAGAGCCCTCCATGAGCAGAGAGCAGAATGGGGTCCTGGGGGCGGGAATTCCACTGAGTCTCTGGAGGATCCGAAGAGATGGAGGGTGGTAGAGCGTGGCTGCTCTCTTCCCCTTCAGTGACACACTTTTTTTTTTAGCTCCTCCCCCACAGGGGCCCCCACACAAGGTGTTCTCTCTGGCCAGAAGGCCAGCCCCTTCCTACACTATAACTTCATCCTTTTTTTCCTAGCCAGATGGGCCTTTCTCTTTCAAACCCTTTCCTGAGCCCCAATGGCTTGTGCTAAATCTTGTTCTATGCTCTCAGAGAACCCCAAACTCTCCTTACACTATTTACCACTTGAAACTGTGATTCTGTGAACTTTCCCAACTATTCTACTGTACACTGAACAACACAGGGGCTCTCCCAGCTCCAGCTGTCCCATCTGCTTGGCCTGGTGCCTGCCAGAGAGGAGGGGCCTGTGAGTTGTTTGTTGAATGAATGGATTTGCTCTTTTGTAGGTAGTGCTGATGATTAAAAAAAGGGGGGGGGTGGAAGGGGTGGAAATTGGGGAGTAGCCTGGGAGCACAGCAAATGAGAACAGGTCTAAGTCTGGGGCATCAGCAAGACAGGCATGTTAGGCTGGGTATAAAAATGAGAGCATACCAGGAGGAAGAATGACAGGAAGAACTTCTCTCTGTCTTCCAAAACTGGTCAGGATTTTTTTGTCTTCTCAGTATATGAACACTGATCTCCAATCCCTTTCCCTTCCCCAGTCTAAGGGGAAGATTCCAGAAGGATTGGGCAGTGTATGATGACTGGGTTCTATTTGTGCCAGTTTTACTAAAGCCCTCTCTGTGATTTGAACAGTTGTAGGGGCCTAAACTGAGGGCCCATATTTCTTATATGCAAGACGATGGAGTGGGGACTCTGGTTGGCTGGGGGTCTTCCACCCCCTTCTAGCTCCATACTTCAAAATGAAGGCTCTTGGATATAAGGTTTGACAGCCATCCCTCCTGAGGGTCAGGTTGAGTTGAGGTAGTCATGAAGACATATTAAAAGATGGGCTATGTGAATGGTCCCTAGCAGCCTGGCTTGCTTCACAGAGAGTTCTGGAAGTCCAACTCCCAAGGGAGGTTTTGCCATCTATGATCCAACCCAACACTCTCAAGCCAGAGCACAACTTCCTGCAAGTGATTCTTGCAGGGGCCCATGATGGAGGACAGCATGGTCCTAGACAGGACAGTGACATCTGCTGAAGGGTAAGTCCATGGGAACTAAGTTGCTAGACACAAGCATGTTTGGACAAAGTATCAAACTTTCAGAATTACTATGTCCTTGGGTGAAATTGACCCTAGAGTCAAGCCTTATTACCCTCAAGCACATTTTGGATTGGAAGGAAAACCAAACCAAACCAAACCAAACCAAACCAAACCAAACCAAACCAAACCAAACCAAACCAAACCTCAACTAATAGAAGTCAGAGGATTTGAAGGGGGTTTTCTGACTCAGTCTCCTTGATTCTCCTCTGTTATTTGCTTCTCCCCGATTGCTGTTTACAACCTAAAGCTAGAGTCGACCTTCTGCTGTTGCAGCAGCTGCTGGGGTGATGAGGCAGTGTGGAGCTTGAGGAGGAGGAGGAGGAGGAAGGGGAGGAGGAGGAGGAAGAGGAGGAGGAGGAGGAAGAGGAGGAGGATACCTGCATGTGCACTGGAAAGGGGAGTTCTAATAAGAGGATTAGAAAAGGATAAAGGGAGGGGCAGGAGCCCTCGCATGCAGGCCTTGAACACCTTCACATTCAGAGATACTACTGTGGAAGTTGGCACTGAAAAATCCCAAGATGGAACACGTTACAGTCAACTCTGGGCTTGACTTTTCCAAAGAAAAGTCAACTTTGCAGGGTTCTGTGTGCAATCTGTTTTTTTGCTGTGGGGAGAGAATGTTTTGATCTTGTTCTTTCTAAAAGCTTAGGAAAGTAAGCCAAGAATTCTAAGTACTTGTCTCCCCCTCCAGTGAGACGGAAGGCAAGATTTCCAAGGGTGAGAACCCAAGCAATATTCCTGAGAATCTAGCTTCCAGAGGGCATCCCAAGCCAAAGTAAACCGTGCCCTCTAGGAACAGTTCCCATAATTTGCATTTTTTCCCTTTTCTTAAATGACCCATTTCTCACAGAAGTTTATAAGAGTCAAGAGCTACTGGCCAGAAAATTGGATTTTTGTTTCAGAGATGTTTGTACCTTAGCCTAGTGTCAGACACCCACCAAGTCTCAAGACGTGTCAGTTTAGTCACAGGCAATGTTGCCTATTGTGCAAGAAAAACTGGACCTCGCACAGACAAGATTCTTTTTGCTTTTGTTGTTTTTTTGAAACAGAGTCTCACTTTGTAGCTCTGCCTGTTCTGGTATTCACTATGTAGAACAGGCTGGCCTCCAACTCGCAGAGATCTGCCTACCTCTTCCTTCCAAGTGTTGGGATTAAAGGTGTGCTCCACTACAGCCAGATAGTATGATTCTTTTCATTATTACTGCTTTGAAAGTAGGAAAATAATTCACAGAAAAAGTTTTAAAATTGATTATTTCAGAAATATAGATAGACAGACAGACAGACAGACAGACAGTTAGGAATTATATGTCACCACCTCTCCTCTGGCTTTCCTTAGTTTTCCCATTTCCTCTCCTTTCCTTTCTTTATCCCACAAAAGGATGTGACTGATCCTGGGGATTCTAGGTTTAACCTGTTTCTCCTCATATCTTCTTGGTTTCTCACATAGTTAGGGCAGGGGTGAGGCGTGCATGTCACTCTCTCCACAACCTTGAACTTCTTAAGTTCTGAACTAAATGCCTTTCACACCTGCAACCCCCCCACGACTCTAGCACCCACCTCTGCCCCCACCCCCAATGCTCTTCTTCCTATAACTCAGAGTCAGCTCTGCCACCTGGACCAACACCTGGAGTCCTGGCCACTGGTCCTGTTTTCCACATAGCGTGGCTACCAAGTCAGTAACTGTCAGTATCTCCTGTATTCAAAATCGGTTCTTACTGTCATCTCTGTCACTGTGTTCATATCAGAGTGTGCCCTCCCTTAAATACAATTATGAATGTAATTTATGTCACCAGGGAATTGGCACTGTCCCTGGGTGGGGTCCTGTGATCGCTACCCCATATGCCTCACTAACCTCCAACTTCACTGACATCTCTGAGAAGTCTTACTTGAAGCTCTTTGCTTCAGTATCTCTCTTATGTCCCCTCTGAGCTTAGATGTCACTTTAAGCAGCCATTTTGGATTCCACAGCATACAAGATGCTTTGATGGGAGGTTCAGCCACATTCCAGAGCCATTTTTTTTTTAAAACACTAGTCTGTACTTGGAGATCTGCCTGTTTGTCCCCACTGTCTTCTCAGTGCTTGTCACAGAATACCCAGCAGTACTTAGGGCTCAACTCACAGAGCGGCTTCACTGCTGAGAGAGGGAAGGAGCATGCCTTCTCTACCCCCAAGGGCATGGTCAAATCTGGAAGCCCTAAACTCATTCTTCAGCTCCTCTTCTTTCCAGCTGTGTCTGCAGAGAGGTGAGCCCCTGTCCTGAGCTGTGGCTTCTGCCCTATGAATGGATGTCACAGGTACCCCATATCACCATGGGTAGCTCTGTGCTCCTGTAACCATTTTTAGTTAGAGCAGTGACCATACACCAAACCTCAGATGCCAGAGGGAAGAGCTGCTCTGTTGGGTATCACAAGTGCCCATCCCAGAAATGGGTCCTGAGTGGGAGTGCAGAGGATATTAGATCGAGAGAGAGGAGCCCTGGAGAGCTTTAGAAACCAGAAGTGAAGGAAACAATATTAAAAAGAGACGAGACGGAAGTAGGCGAGCAGCCCCATGTCTGTACATGCTACAAGCAGCTACAGGCAACTCATTTGCTTTGGAAGGAGCAGGTTGAGGACACTCTCCTGGGGAACAACCTGCTCAGCCCATTCTATTCTCGGTGACAACACACAGTGCCCACAAGACCAGCCTTAGTCCCTGCTGCAAACAGCTGTGCAGAAGACCGCCCTGGGGTTGTAGTTCAGATTGCTCAACCGCCAGACCCGGATTTCAGATGAGTGGCAGACATTGTTTACATGAATTTACATGTGCGTTTCCTGGGATCTCTTCTGATTGCAAGGAATTCCCAGTCTTCAAAACAAGCTCAGAGTATGTTGTGTGCAGAGTGATGGAATGAATGTACCAGCCCCCGGATGTCAAATCTGAGAGCAACCAAGGAGCTCAAAACAAAACAAAGGTCTAGCTCCATGGGTCATCCAGGATCATGCCAGGGACTGGAGTTCATGCTGAGGCAGATAGATGGGGAGGGCTTAGCTGTGGAAAGACACAGGCTTTTATCCACTGAGACATAAGGTGTGGGCTGTCCTCCTTACCCAAACAATCACAACATCCGCGGTGGCCAGAATCTAGACTCTCCATCCCTTCCTGGGAGGAAAGAGGCACTGAGATGGAAGGACACTGTGACTTTTCCACTTCCTGGAAACCTAGGATGGTCTTAGAGTTTCGGAATTATTCCACAAAGAAAAGAGATGACACTGGTGTGAAACCAGTTCACTCGGTCTCAGCTCCGGCTGCCTGTTAGAACCTCTCAGGGAGCCCAGACCTCAGCCAGAGCATGCTATGGGACCATGCCTTAGTGGCTGGAGCCAGAGACTCTGATCTACATGTTAACTCACCTTTCCTACCTAACAATGTGTTTGAAATGAGCAATCTGGGCACACAGTCTCCAACTAGGGAGACAGTGGCCCAAGGCTTATTATTGTTATTTCTTAGTAAGCTAGATAAGGTATTCGGCTACTGGGTCAGTAGGTCAAAGGGAGGCAATGACTCAGGACTCAGGTATGAATAGAAACATTGCATGAATCAAGCTCTCAGGGTTTGGGGGACTCTGGGGACACTGAACACAGTCATCTCACTGGGTCTAAGTGTGGACCCCAGCCCTGTAGCATTAGTGCCATGTGGAATCACCTTGGAAATGCTAATTCCCAGTCTGGCCCACAGTGACTGAGCTAGAATCTCGGAAGTGCGGCCCAGCATCCTGTTAGACTTGCAAAGTGACTGGGAAGCCCAAGTTTGAGAACCACTCATCTGCCATCCGAAGGCCAATTCTCCTGGGTCTTTCTTTTTTCCTGTATGGTGACCCTAGTTAACATTACTTAAGAAAGCATCTTTGGAAAAGTCAACCTTAGAACATTCAATGGAACAGTGCCAATAGTGCCGAAGAGATGGCTCAGTGGTTAAGAGTACTGGTGTTTGCAGAGGACCTGGGCTCAGGTCCCAGCATCTGAGCCAGGCAGCTCCAGGAGATCTGATGCCACTTTGTGGGTACTCCGACCCACATACAGATGCCCCCTCCCACAAATATACACTAATTAAAAAGAAATTAAATCCTCAAAGTGGGTCAAAACACACATAAATAATTGAGATAGAGAAAAGTAACATCAGAAAATTGTCCCATCATGAGCTCATAACTAGTAGTAGACTTTCCTGAGTCCAATGGATTTGCTGAAGATGATGATAGGAAGGCAAATTCATGTAAACTTTTAGGGCTGTGACTTGGAAATGCCTATGACAGCCTAAGTATTCTTCATACAGAGATCTGGTAGAGAGATGGACATGTAGCCAAAGGAACATTATATTCCAGTTTTATGATATATATTATAATTATGTTAACATATTAATATAATATAAATCATCTGGGAATAAGTATCCCCAAAGGAAAAATACACAGTGAAAGATGGCACAGCCTTCTTTAAGGTAATTGCAGGCCAGGAACCTTAATGGGATGGAGAGTGAGCTCCTTGAAAATGGTGAGGGGACTTGAAACAGGTTTATTAAGTGGGAGAACGGCACAAAGTCTGAGAAATAGACACTGAACAGCTCTCACTAGCCTTAAGGTTTTTTCCTAAGGCTAAACATTCTGAATTCCTTCAACCATTTGACCTTGAAAAATTATCAATGTCTTTGAAATCTGAGCTGCCCATATGCGCAAGAAGCCTTGGGGACGTTCTCTAAAGTGTGCCAGGGATCCGTTACTGTCACGTGTATCAGTTCTGCTTTGACCTCACCATGTTGGGAGCATGGGTCTAGCTTTTTGTGTTGATAGGGTCACCATGGAGTTGGTAGACTATGATGCCAAGCTAATGGAAGTTTGTTAAGTGGAAAGGGAGGAAGGCATTGCAATTAGAGAAACAGGACTATTGGAAGATGCAGAGACAGCAAAGGTCCTAGCGTGTTCAGGACTCAGTGAGTCCCATGTGCCTGGCGTCTGGAGCTGGCCAGACAATGAGGGCGAGTGGCGGATGGAATAGAAAGGGAGGCTCTCCTCAGTCAATCCAAGATGTTTGGGATTCCCCCTCCCCCACTTGTTGTAAGCCAGAAATCAAGGACACATTGAAAGCTTTATTTTAGAAAGAGCACCCCAGTAGCTACTTCCTGGAAGAAGGGAACACCTGCATGGTGAACTTTGAAATGTTAGGATCCTTTGAGTCACTTGTTTCCTATCTAGATGGGTCTTTTTTACACTGACCTAGGGATTGATTTTCTGGTGGGATTCAACCCACCATGGACTATGAGTCTCCCCAGGACTGAAGGAGGGCATCAGGCAGGAAGCAGCCATGTTTGTCCTTTGGAGCTCAGTCAGCTTTGAGGGATTGTGCTCAAGTTTCCATAGTCCCTGCACTGGTCAGTGTGTCTTTCAAGGAGTGTTGACTGGAGGTGGGATGGCGGTGGGGTGGGGGAGCTGCCAGACTTCATGAGTTCCACACTCTGAAGTAGCTCAGGGTATGGCTGAGACTGTAATTAGGTGACTTTTGTTTTTGTTTTGCTTTATAGGAAAATTTGGAACCTGTGACTCTGGTTCACTTGCACATGGCTGGTCAGAGTGACTTTGAGTTGATGGAAAAAGTGGTCAACCCCATAAATCTTGTACAGTCATCACTGCGTGTCTGTAGTGAATGTCCTGAGGTTATGCAAAACAAAGCAGGGGAGGCCTTGCCTAACAGAGGACCTTTCTGTCCTAGAGCTCTCCTAGGCACACCTTGGGGGAGGTTCTTAGCCTCAGGCACACCTGTGGGGGTTTTTTCACACCTGTGAGGGGGTTCACACCTGTGGGGGTTTCACACCTGTGGGGGGTTTCACACCAGTGTGTGTGTGTGTGTGTGTGTGTGTGTGTGTGTGTGTCTGTGTGGAGTTCTTAGCCTCTGTCACTATAAAGGCTTTGTTGAGTAGGTTGAGGTGGGAAGACCCATGTTAAAGGCAGCACAGTTCCTTGGGTCCTGCACAAAAAGGATCTGGTGAGCTGAACACGAGCGTCCATCACCCTCTGCTTCTGGACTATGGACGAGAGCTGCCTCAGTCGGCTGTGACTCCCTCACCGTGATGAGTTTTAATATCAAACTGTGAGTTAGAAGACATCCCTTTTGGGGGCTGGAGAGATGGCTCAGTGGTTAAGAGCACTGACTGCTCTTCCAGAGGTCCCGAGTTCAATTCCCAGAAACCACAGGGTGGCTCACAACCATTTCAATACGTGTGGTCAACCCCATAAATCTTGAACAGTCATCACTGCTCTGCCTGTATGTATGTACGTGTGGCACTTGTGTGCCTGGTGCCCATGAAGGCCAGAAGAAGGTATCAGTGCTGCAGGTACCATGAGCAGCCATGAAGGTTCCCTGCAAGCGCCAGGGCTGTAACTGCTGAGCCACCTCTTCAGCCACAACACTAAGTTGCTTTTCTTGGGATTTTATCACAGCAACAGGAAAGGCAACAGAGACAAGGTATTACCTGCCAGCTGTACCAAGACGTCGTTACCATGATCAAATCTACAAGGGTGAAAGACAGGGGATAGGGGTTTGCCTCAAGTTTTCTAGCCAGGAAGGAAATAACTTCAAGCTCAAGTCTGCTGGACTCTCCTAAATGAGAAACCTCTATTTTCTGTTTTGGTAAATGGATCAGGTTTCCGATGAAGATGTAGGTTGCTGGAGGCTGAGGGAGAATTTTGTTCTGAGCCTTGCCCTCTTATCTGTGGATGAGAAACCTCCTTTCCTAAGAAGGGATGCTACTCACCTTCCCTTGCCCCCATTTATAAAGTGAAGACACTGGCTTCCTGGTTTCTAGGTGGTAGAAACCCCTGTGTAATCCCTGCAAAGCCAGTGTCAGCATTTGATAGATCCTCAAACTCCCATAAGAGCAGAAGCTCCCTTAGAGTCCTGGCCAGTTGGCTGGAGCTCTCTGCTGCCTCTCCTGTCATGCTGGCTCTGTGTCTCTCCAGGGGTCTGTGTGGATCAGGGCCAGAGACCTCCCTCTGGAGCCTGCCCACAGCAGAGCCTAGCTGAACCTGCCACTCACGGCACCCTGGACAGAAAAACTCAAGCTCTAGGCAGCTAACGCCAGTGTATTTCTGACAAAGTCCCTTTTCAGAGAAGCAAATCGAAACACAAGGTCTGACAAGAACCAGAATTTAAAAATTGCTATCTGACTTGTCACCACAGGAAATAACGTCTGGAGTTGTATACGAGTAGTTATTCAGGTACTACTAAAACAGAGGGAATGAGAAAGAAGTGTGTGTGTGTGTGTGTGTGTGTGTGTGTGTGTGTGTGTGTCTGAGTATGTGACCATTGGCGCATCCTACCGTGTCTCCTGGCTGTGGCCTCATCACGGACACTCGATCATATCCTTTTCTCAGCAGAACCCACAAGGCATCAAGTTTTCCCTGAAATAAAAGGAAAGCAAGAAGATTACATATAAAAGCAATCTGGCGGACAGGCACTGTAGAAATAAAGAACTTTCCCCCATCTTTCCCCCAGGTCTCTCCCATCATGTTAGAAGCACAGATCCAGTGACTTGGTGAACGTGGATTAGGGTCTCTCCACTCTCTAATGCAAGGGGTACAGTGTAACGTAAGTGCTGAGAACAGGCCCCCACATGAAGTGTGCTCCGGCCAGGGGAGCTGGGTATATTTCACTGCACGAATGTGTGTGGTGTCCTGAAGGATAGTGAGGGGAAGGCGGGGGGGGGGGATGTCTGCAGAGCTCAGCCTCAATACAGGCACTTTAGGGGGCAGCACTGATCATGCCAGAGAACCCCAGGTTCTGAAGTCACTCCCTGGTGGTCCAAACACACACACCTGAAAAACCAAGCTCTTGAACAGTGGCCAGCTGTCACCTAAGCTCTGGTGGGTTAACTGTGACCTTGCCAAGTGTTGGGTTTCTCATCTCCTATTACAAAGACCTACAAAAGTCTTTGGAAATATTCTGAAATGAGTTTAGCATCGCTCGTGGACAGAGCGGGTGTTGTATTCGGCATAGTTTTCTGCATGAGGCAATGCTGTTTCCTTGAAGGTTCTTACGAGACAAGCCCTTACAGCTCATGATATTAGGTGGGTGAATGCTTCTCTTTATTTCTAGGAGGGAGGGGCTCTTAATATTTGGCTTGTAAATCAGCCCACCCATATTGCCTTATTTGCTAGACACTTGACCCCTGGGCAAATGAGGAACAATGACTTGAGGCTTGAAAAAAATTTGGCTCTTGAAGAAAGGCTATTGAAGAAATTAGCTCAGCTACTCGCATAGCAAAGCGCTGCTTGCACACACAGTCCCAGGAGAAAGCGAATTCTGCTCCTTGGTGGAGCAGGTGACCACAAAGAACCTAAGCAGAGAACTTTCACTGTCCCAGAGAAGCTGTAGCTGGGCTGTCTTGTCCCCAGCTGGCAGCACAGATGTTTTTCAACTACTGAAGGCTTGCTCTTCTTAAATTGGGGGGTTAGTAATACTGTCTTCTCTATAAATTAAATTATCAATTTCAGAAAAAATATTCACCACACGCTATCTGTAATCAAAGTAGTCATTAAAATGACAGTTGGGGAAGGAACAAGGCTGGGAGAGAGTGAGGCAGAGTGTCTCCAATATATGCACATCCACATGCACGTGTTCTTCCACTACCTCTTTCCCAAGCCAAACTTACACTCTTCTTCCTCACACACAAGTTGTGCTCAGGACTTGCCGTTCCCTCAAAATGGTTCTTACTTACAGCCACATAGGACCTCTTGATGGCCAAGCACCTCCGTATTCTGGAGGTGCACTAGTCCCTCCCTTCAGGGAGTCTTTCCCTTGGCCTTGCCTCTGTTAGGGTTGGCCTGCCTCCTTCCCCTCTGCCTGTGCTTGATCTGGGCACAGAGCTCCATTGGCCCCATCTGTGTAGCGCCTGGCCTGACTCCCCATGTAGTCTTATGATTCACGCATCTGGCTTCATCTTGGGCCTTTCTTGAGGGCCAGATCCAGGCATGGCGTGACCTCTTTAGGTCCAGAACAGGGCATGGTATAACCTTCCAGCTTTTAATTATGATGTTGACGTAAAAGGAGTCAATAGCAAGAATGGTAAACCAAATGAGCTCTCTTTTACCCACATGTACCCTTCTTCACACTCCGTCTTAGTTCATGGAGATGTAACCCACACACCGGAGGGTCACCCTCTCTCCATGCTGCTTCATGTCCAACTTTAGCCATGTTTTGGGAGTGGTCTTAGGTCCCAGCTCACCTGACATTTCTTCCCATTCCACTATTTCCAAAACCCTGGCTCTTGTCACCTGTCACTTAGTCCATGGAACATTCCCTGTGGTCAGATGTAAGATCCATCCCTATGTATGGACACATAATGGTTAATAAAATAAATCTCAGGCTGTCTTACCAGCAGTGTGCATTCAAGCAAATCTAACCTCTTGGTACCTGGTTTTCTGTTTGTAAGTGGTATGTGTATGTGTTGGTGTGTGTGTGTGTGAGTGTGTGTGTGTGTGTGTGTGTGTGTGTGTGTGTGTGTGTGTGTGTGTATTTGGGGAATTCTACTTTTCAAGATTGTCTTGGAACCCAGCCTGACCTGTGTGAAGTGCTTCACCCAGGTGAGCTGCTGTCTCTAGCTTTTCTGGACAAGGCGAGAGCATCTTACTCCGTTTTCTCTTCAGTGTCCTGAATTCTGACTGTCCCTCAGGTGAGCCCTCCATCTGTGGCATAAGCAATGTGGGTAACTGCCTTTGCCTCCTCCAGAGCCTGCATCAGGCAGCTTCCAAGGTGGGAGCTGAAGGAAGCATTAGGGAAGAGAGTGGTCACAACTGGCTAAGGACAGATGTTAGCTCCAGGGCCAGTGGAATGACTCAGCTGGCCATGTAAACTGGTGACTTGAGTTTGATCCCAAGAACCGACATAAGGGAGGAGGGAGAGAATCGACCAACTCCACAGAGCTGTCCTGACCTCCACATGTAAGCTAAAGCCTCTGTCCCTCTCCTTAGTATGCTTGCCCTCACACTCAATAATATATTTTAACAATTAAGTGAAAATCAAAACCAAAACCCTTTACAGTCAGTCGAGTTCCTGACAAATGTTCTCAGAGCCCAGACTTTCTGAACACAGCAGAAACCTGTCACTTAAAGCTTTCTGCTTGTTCATGAAGTTTCCTTCCCTAAGGCCTGGTGCACACGCACGCTTGTGTGTGTGTGTGTGTGTGTGTGTGTGTGTGTGTGTGTGTAGGGGCACTGTCCCTGTCACATTAGGGTGTCCATCAGGCACAGCCTGCATACAACATGTACTTAAGACTCTGGTCTTCCTTTATTCCCCAGGCAAAATGCCAGCTGCTTCTGTGAAGCTATGACGAAGATTCCACCACAAACCCCAGCGTTCTAGCCAGGGTGTGTTCGCTGGCATTTAAAAATAGCTTCTTCCATATGAAGTTGACACAGCTTGACCATAAAATGGGAGATTTACCAGCGCCAGGCTCCCACACCATACCTCTCTCTGCTTCAGGCCATAACTTAAGTGCACAGAGAGAGGTGAAGGTTTACGCGGCTTCGTCTGTATAATGGTGAGGCCTAGCGGATCCCCATGCAAAACACCCTTGAGCACGGCTGTGTCTCTTCTCTCATTTTGGGGCTCTTTGGGACTATCTATCCTAGCTTGTGGATTCAGCTCTGAGATGGAAACTTGAAGCTAGCTCCATTTATAGCAGCACTGTTCTGGACAGAAATCTGGATTTCTGTGCTTTGAAATCCGTGGTAGTTTAATCCACAACCCTGTTGCCATTTGCAGGGAGCAGCCTGTCTGTATTTCAAGGCAGGTCCTGGCTTGGCTCTTTAGTTGCCATTTCTCTCAGTCCCTGACACGTGGAGAAGCTACTGGGAAAAGGGATGGGTAGTTTCTCTGAAGTCTGCAGTCAGTCCTAGTTTTAATCCAGCTGGTGGCCATGTATTTGGGCATGACTTAACTTGTCTGCAATGACCAGTTCTGTTTAATGAGAAGCACGGGGTGCTGTAAATCGGGGAAGCAAAAAACCAAGCAAAGGAAAATGAAGCTGAATACCAGGGGAAATTCCCCCATTGTGAGCCTGGAGTGAGGATGGGGGGAGTGTGGTTGGTGTGGTCAGTGTCCTAATATAGCACGGGGTATGCTGGATGCAGGGACAAGAAGAGGAGCCCACTGTAACCCTTTCCCCTCAGCTCCTGCTGGGCCACTTATCAAGCATGCCCACCTGCTTCTCAGCTCTCAGGAAAGAAGGAAGATAGTGGGTACCCATTGCACCATGTATATGATTCCAGCCATGTTTGCTGGAGAGCTTGACATGGCCCCAGGATCTGCTGAATGTTCTGTGCTAGGCGCAGGGTTCTCCCTGTTCACAGTGGGATGGGAAGGTGGACACAGCCCAGACTGGCCATTTTCCAGGAGCCTCCTGTCCTCACAGACTGTCTGCAACGTCTTTGCATACTGTTTCTGCGCCACTAAGCTTCCCATGGCTCATGGGGGACTAGGACCTGAGAGTGAGATGAGGGTGAATGGTGGCATTTGTCCTTCCTGTCCCCTTCCGACTTCCCTGGCTCCCTGTGGTGACTGTATTTCTAATCAGGTGGCCTCACCTCACCGAGGGGCCTCTCAGCCTAGCTCACCATTTGTTAATCCTATCATTTGCAGTGTTCCTCCTGAGTTAGGGCAGAACAAACGCTAAGAGAGGGTGCTCCGTGGAGGGACTTAGGTCTACATACACCTTCTAGAAGGAGCCAAAGAACAAAAACTGGAGGCCTCTGTAGGAGGCAAAACTGAGGAGGGTGTGTAAGGACATATATAACCGGTTAAGAATGTCAAAGCTCATAGGTGTGCCAGACACAACAGGGCTGATACCCGGGAACTCACAGCATCTGTGACAGCACACCAGGACCTGCACAAGTCCAAGGCAGATATAACATCCCATCATGGAGAAGGGCAGTGGGCTAAGTCCCTAAACAAGGGCTTATCTGTAACTGATACATGTCGGGAGAGGGGAAACCAGAAAATGTCTCCAATGGAGTACCTCTGGATCTGTCAGTCACAGTCCAAGGCAGGCCAAGGTCCAGGAGTAGTTAGCCAGCACAAAACACACTGCATGATTATTGGTGTGTTTTTTATTTGCTTTGGTAATATTTTTGTCTTATTGCTTATTCTTATTGAGAGAGAGAGAGAGAAAGAGAGAGAGAGAGAGGAGAGAGAGAATGAAGTTGGGGAGAGGAAAGAGAAGGAATTATGACCAAAATATATCTTATAACATTAAAAAAATAAAACAAGCCGGGCGTGGTGGCGCACGCCTTTAATCCCAGCACTTGGGAGGCAGAGGCAGGCGGATTTCTGAGTTCAAGGCCAGACTGGTCTACAGAGTGAGTTCCAGGACAGCTAGGGCTACACAGAGAAACCTTGTCTCAAAAAACAAAAAAATAAAATAAAACAAATGTCAGTAACATTAAAAAAAAAAAGAAAAGAACAAATGTTGAGTCATCTTTTTGTCATGAGGAAACAGGTGGTGAGGTAGATGAAGGATGCTAATCTCTGCCCCTTACCACAGCTCCTCTTATTGCTATTCCTTGGTGGCAATTGGGGGGCCTCTGAGCTTAGCTCACTTCCTGTTAGCCTCAACATTTTGTAGTGTGCCTCCTGTGTTGGTACAGAACTGTGACCAACACCAAGAGAGGGTTCCGTGTGAGACTTAGTATTTTATGAGGTCCCTTTAATGCCCACAGGCATCTTAACTAGAAAAGGCTCAGCGTGAAATGTGGGTTTTAAACACGTGAGAGCTGGACTGCTGCTGGTGGAACATCTGCTCTTTCTCAGGATTTCTCAGGTCCTTTCTGCACTTCTGCACTGCTTCATGAACCGTGTTATCAAATGGCCTCTTCCTGGACAGAGCGTGCCAAAGTGTGGTCTAATGGGTTTGGGGCTTGGAAGTGGTTTCTGGACCACGTCTCACACTTCAGCTTTTCAGTGGGAGCTGGCAGAGTCCCTGCTCTGTGCCAGGCTCCATGCTGTTTAGTGGGGCTTCAAAGGATAATTGGTGCCTGCAAGGGGTGAAATCCAGTGAGAAGGCTCATAAACCTGAGATAATCTTAACTGTGATCTGCCCATCTCCTATCTAGAAGTGGGCATGTGAGAGCTGGCATTAGCTGTTCCACCAGGTAAGAGGACCCTGCAAGCTTGTTTATGACCTCAACCAGAGTGGTGAGCAGGTGAGAGAGACCAGTCTCAGGGCCTTCCTCCATGTATCCTGTGAGGTGACATCAACTCACTTAACATCAATGCTCTGGGTGGTAAACATTTCCCATCAGGGCCGATGTGAACTGTAACATGGGTTTTCTTGATGAGGTTCCTGACACACCCCAGGCAGGCTGGCTCTTTGCTCATTTCAGTAACCTAGGCGATCAGTTCCTGTCCTCTGGGATCCAGCCCTGTCTCCGGCTGTCTGTGACCTCCTGGGCTTCTTAAAACCCAGATGCTGGGCCCTACATTGGAGGTTCTGATTCAGCCACTCTTGGGTGAGACCTCTCATTGTATGTTTCTAACAAGTTCCTGGGTGAGGCTGATGCTGCTGGTTTGGGGAGCACACTGAGAAAAGGTGTGGTTTATTACAATGACTAAGGAAACTTGGGAGCCAGGATCTTAGAATGATGCCGCATGCCCATATGGACATATAACCTAGGTGGGGGTCAAGGCAGAAGGATCATGAATTCCAGGACACCCCATGTAACTCTGTGAGACTCTTTATCTAAGAGGAAGGGGCAGGGGGAGCACAGCAGCCAGAAGTCCTTGGACAGCGAAGAGTATGGGACGGAAAGCTCAGGTAGAATCTTAGGGCACAGCAGGTGGAGAGGGGTTTTGAGCTGGCAGAGGAAATGGACAAGGCTTGAGGGCCTCTTGGAGGTCTTCTGGGCTCTTCATTCTGATGTTCTCTCCCCACCATTACCTGGCTTATGTAGAGTCAAGAAGGCCCACTATTTAGTATCTGTACTTGGCATAGTAGGTGTCTGTACTTGGCATAGTAGGTATCTGTACTTAGCATAGTAGGTATCTGTACTTGGCATAGTAGGTATCTATACTTGGCATAGTAGGTATCTGTACTTGGCATAGTAGGTATCTGTACTTGGCATAGTAGGTATCTGTACTTGGCATAGTAGGTATCTGTACTTGGCATAGTAGGTGTCTGTACTTGGCATAGTAGGTATCTGTACTTAGCATAGTAGGTATCTGTACTTGGCATAGTAGGTATCTGTACTTGGCATAGTAGGTATCTGTACTTGGCATAATAGGGGCTTGTTGAGACTCAATGGAGTGGATGCAGATTCCAGGATGGTGCTGGTAACATTTTTAGATTTCTAAATGTATTTGTCCATATCCTGATTCATCTAGCAAAATCTAGTCTGAAAGCTACCAGTTAAGAAAGGAACAACATTACGAGCCGGTGAGATGGCTCAGCGGGTAAGAACACCCAGCTGTTCTTCTGAAGGTGATAAGTTCAAATCCCAGCAACTACATGGTGGTTTACAACTTTTCAAACATTCTCCAGGGACGCCTGGTGAATTATATCTAAAACTTTGAGAAGAAAGGAACAACATGCCCTTCCAACCTTGAAGATTCCAGAGACGAAAATTCAGCTACAACCAAGGATACAGTGTTAGTCACAAAGTGGATTCCTGAAAACGGCAGGACAGGAAAATCCCCCGTCTTCTCATCTCTGAGGATCCTCTCGGCTCCTTCCTGTCTGCACATGTCTGCATGCTACTGCACGTTCCTCATTGGAGAAGAATTAGTAGCAGCAGCAGCCCGTTCCCCCGCCAGCTGTGCTTCGCCCACAGCTCAGAGTTCACTCCTTTGCCTCAGGGAGGCTCATTCTAAAAAAAGAATCTCCTGGCTTTAAACATAGCAAACCCAAATGGAAACTGCTCTGAAGTTCCCGTGAGCCTGAGCTCATTCGGCTGAGAAACAGCAGCTACCAATCTAGTTTAATTCTACCTACAAGTGTGTGCATGTGCGTGTGGAGGCCAGGGGTTGCCTGGGGTGTCGTCCTTACTTGCTCTCTGCTTTACTTTTTGAGATGTGGTCTCTCTGAACCCAGAGCACACTGATTCTCTGTCCAGTGAGTTCCAGTGAGCTCCAGTGAGCTCCAGTGAGCTCCAGTGAACTCCAGTGAGCCCGGTGAGCTCCAGGGATCTTTGTTTATGCAGCAATCACTTTACAGACTCAACCATCTTCCCAGCCCTGGCGTTTGTTTTGATTTTTATAAGTGCTGTTCTAAAGCTCTGAAATATTCAGTGACAGGATACAAATTTCCATGTAGCTCCCATGATGGAGAGGGGCAAGGCTGTCGGGAGGTGTGGGGGCAGGAAAGGGAACTAATCAGTTCTCACACTTTTACTAGAGGCTCAGGAGTGGGTCTGGTTGGGACCTTTGGTTGCAAATAACTGCGGGAGCTGGGATGGGTTATGTCTAAATCTTCTGCAATGAGTTTCCAGGGTTCTGATGGCTGTCACAGTGCAGGTGCATAGGACCACTACATAGAGAAGACTGCTGACCCCTCACATGAACTGAAGGCCATGTGCACCCATGATGAAAAGAGACCCTTAGGAACGTTAATCACCTCCCAAGGCTTTAACTTCCCAGGGAGCCACAGTAGATCAGGGCTTGGAGCTAAGGCAGGGGAAGAGAGATGATGGAGAAGAAAGAAGGTTGCTCACAGCTGGGAGGAGGGAATGCAGGAAGGACCCTGGGTAGAGACACACCTTGATGGGCGAGTACCACTTCCGAGGGGAGGAAGGCCGGCGCATGTTGTTGTTGAGGTTTCGGGGTTCGGGGAACTCATACTCTTGCTCTGGCATCTTGACTCTTGCATTCTTTGCCTTTTCTAACTTCGCCCCTTCTTCTGTGGAGCCCTTTTCTCCCCAGCGGACCTAATGTAAGTGAAATTCCATAGAACAAAGTTACAGGTCTGCACGGTTTGCCCCCTGAGGACAGGGTCTGAGGCACACACCACTGGGTCCTCTGTTCCTTCAGGAGCATGAGCCACAGAAGTAGGGTGTGTGGAAAAAGGGGGATTGCGGGAACAGAAGAGGTGATAAAGGTGGGGAGCCATGGGCTGGGAGAACGAGAGGTTGAGCTGACTAGGTGGGATACAGAAGTGGGGTTTTAGTCCAATGAGAAAAGAAACCCAGGGGGGTTGGCAGATGGCCTCAACTGACTCGAGATGGGCAAGGTACAGGCATGCAGTTAAATAGCTGTACCCTTCCGCCTCCCCATCTTTGTATATCATAAGCCACACCTCCCCTAACCTCAAGCACGGACCGTCAGTGCTTGCTCTGGGTTTCTATCACCAGGTAACTGGCACACAGAAAGTTGTGCGAGGGCGGATCTCTTACCTCCATTCTTTTAATGCCTCCTACGCCGCGGCCGCCATAATAAGAGGCGTCTACCGTGGGCCATTTTTTCTTTGGCAAACCATCATCATCTTCTTCCTGCCGAGAGATTGTGACACATGAAGACAAAGCCCCCGAAGTTGTGTGTGTCCATTCTGGTGGGGTGGACAGGAGCAAGCTGGTAGTCAGATCGCACAGTTTCAGACCACGTGGTTTAGTCTCCGTGCTCACTGACTTTGGAGCTCACACCACCTCTCTGAGTGTGTTGTCCTGATGCATGGAGTGGGTATTAAACAGTCTGTGGACAGCCCTGGGGAGCAGGTCCTATCCTGCACAGCAGGGTGCAGTTTGAATGTGACACTGAACTTCAAGCCCGAGTTGTAAGCCCCTAATGTAACCATGTTATAAGATGGTGCTTGTCAGGAGGTGACTGGGTCTGAGGGCTGTGCATTATTGAAGACTGGCCTTGTCCTAAGTGAGCAGTGGCATGGAGCTGGGGCTTGGTTGCTCTCCTTTGCTAAACCTTCTTGTCCTTCTGCTTCCGCCCTCGACGAAGCGTGAGAAGGCCCCATGAGACGCAGATCCCTGGCCCTTGGGCTTCCCAGAAGGACACTTCTCCAGAAGTATAAGAAATTAGTTTTGTTTTCCTTATAAATCTTTCAGCCTTGGGTATTGTGTTATAGAAGGTCAGTGTTAGGAAGGGTTTTATGAGTGTCTTCATTTGCTAATTACAGGAGTACAACAAACACTGGACACCAACTACTCCAGCTGTTTTGTGGCTGTTAGATTCAGAGCAGTGGAGGTGACATTCTGATTTGATGTCTTAATGCCCCATTTGGTGGATGAACCCCTTAGCATAAGAAACGAATTCTCCCCTCCCCTCCCCCATTTTTCCCAAATTTGGAAACACTCTGAATACTTATGCGTATGACACACAAAATTCTAATCTCTGTCCTTCCTTGGCCTCCTGTCACACTCCAGGTGTCCCTCTCTACTTCTCCTCTCTCATGTGTGTGGGACCCTGGGAAAGGAAGACAGGCCCTCCAGAGACGGGTACTGCCTTTGCCCCCAGTGTAGACTCACAACAGGAAATGCTAAGACTCGCTCAGCATCACCAGGCCTCACGTTAGTCCCTGACCTGAGCTTCCCCTCCAAACGCAAGCACCAGCCACAAAAGGCAACACTCAGCCCAAGGTCTGAGCAAAGGGAGAGTCAGCGTTTCCCTGCGGTAAGCAGGACTGTTTATGCACCAGAGCCTGTAGGGTTGCACAATCCCAGAGAGAGCTGAGAACCTTTGATGTGTTTTTTTTTCTTTTTTTTTTTTTCACTTAGCCAAAAGTTGGTGGAGTAAACTCACAGGGCTCAGCACATGCTCTCTGACAGCCAACAGACTCAGAGAGTGCAGCTCTACATCTAGTTAAAGAAAAGAGGTTTCTGGAAGGTATTTCCCTGCCCTGCCCTCAGTCACCTTCAGAGATGTATCCAGGAGGGGGAGCACAGATGTTTTTTTCTTTTTTGGTAAAGAAACTTTGGTGACCTCCATAGTTCCTGGATTAGCTGAGCTAAACTCTTTCACAGCATCAAGTAGCAGGAACCAGGGCCTTGTGGGAAATCAGCAGGGGACAGGCAGAAAAGAGTGGGCTGGGCCACCACAATCTGTCAGGGCACCCACAGGAGATGGCAGGGAGGATGGCTGGCTGGGTGGGAGAGCCAGCTATATCCACAGCCACACAGTGCTGTCCTCTAGTCTCTTACTTAGGTCAGCCTCTCAAGAGGAAAGTCTTGTGGGGAAGGGGGAGGGGAGGGAGCGGAGGCACAGATGGCATCCAGCAAATCCAGAGGACCCAGAAGCATCGAGAGATGTCAGCAGTGTGAGAAGGTGCTCAGCTGGGGCTGGAGTCTGGTTTCCCACCAGGGGAAGTCATGCTTAAATCTCAAAGGCTGTGGTGGCCCAGACGTCACTGGATTGACATTCGGGCAGCACCAAGGTAGCACATCCCCAATATGGCAGAGGCCCATTGGGACGTGTTTGTCTTCAGGAAGACCAAGCTGAGCTTTCCCAGGAAGCCTGAGACCCCATGCTGCCCTTACTCTCCCAGTGTTGCCAGCTTTGGTACTACAGTCCTATGTTGCAATGTGCAGGGGTCCCCGTGCCTGGAGACCTCCCCCATGACTGCTATCCATTATCCCAGACATTTCATAAGTTCCCTACCCTATGTGAAGCCCCAGTTCCCCAGAGAATTTAGCCTCCTTTCTCAAAGCTTCTTACATTCACCTCTATTGATCAATTAAGCAAAACTGTGGGTAGAAGAAATAAGGGTTCAGATCCCAGGCCTTCCAAACTCCAGCACATACGCAGTGTACTGGTAGAATCTACAAGTTCAGGGTGAAGGTTGCCCCTGGTCTGGATATCAGCTGACCCTCAAAGCTTGGGCTGCTCTTGCTTTTCTGATATCCACACACTGGAAGAACATATGAACAGATTAGACTGAGGGGGGGATTCCATTCCTTAGCTCACTATGAAGAGCAGAGGGAGAACACATTAGAAGCGGAGTCCAGGGCATGCCTTCCAACTAACTTTATTATAGAACCCCAGACATCTTGAACCCAGATGATAAACCCTATGTGACCCCAAACAAGAGCCACTTGAGTATCCTTGCCTTCATCCCCTCCAGCCACTGTGGTGGAGCCCCCATGCCCACAGGGTTAGAGGCAGACAGAGAGAAGGCAGCTGCTCATATTTACAGAGGAATAAGCTTTGTGGGTCTGGTGACACGAAGGAAGACCAACGCGCAGCAGAAGTGCCCAGGTTGGAGGGCTGAGGAAGTAGACCCTACCACAATGTTTCTTCTGGCCTTTGGGATAAGCTACAGGGTCTCTCTTATCTGTAAATTCATAGGTAGGCCTGAATAGTTTGGCAAGACTTCTGTTTGTAAATACAACCACTAAAGGTTTAAATTTCCCCCTTTTCCGGGTTGCGTTTAACATGCCACAGCGTGGTCTCCTCTGTCTCCACCCAGTAATGAAGGTCAACATGCGACTCTCCTGCATTCGTCAGTGGTCAGCAGCATATTTATTTTCTCAGGAGTTCTTTTTTTCAAAAAGGTACTGTAATGTCAAGTACTGAATTCTAGTCTGTGCTGGATCTTCTCTTTGGATGCACATGTTTGAGAGAACACCGTTTGAATGATGTCACTAGGGAGAAGGCCCCTAGTAAGCTATACCACTTTGCATGGCTTGGTTTTCCAATCTAACAATCTCTCACATGTTCATCGGCAGCCACGTGCTGTTTGCAGTGGAGTTTGCCTGTCATCGATGCCTCTGGTAAGCACCCATCCCTCTCTTTGCCTTTGGATAAGAACTACCAGCCTACAGACAGCTCCATTCTTAGTCCTTCTTGCCCGCCTCTTGCCTCCCCACACACATCCTAAGGAGACAGTTGGTTCTACGGCTCCAAGGTGAGATGTGGTGATGAAGTGTGAAAGAAGACAGGCCAGCAGATGTGGGGCTAGAGAGAGCAACAGAGAACCATGGGCACTGGGACCTGGGACAGGGCAGAGATAGGTGGCCACCTTCATGCCAGTGTTAAGAGAGGCTGTCATGGGCCTTGCTGAGGCTTCCTGGGTCTAGGTGGGGGTGACCCCTCCATTTAGGAACAGGGAGTCCCCAAGATTGGAGGATCCAGTGTTGACAAAGGGGGTTCAGTCGAGAAAGGACCGCACTATGTTTTCCCCTCAGGTTCAAGTTCGATCTTAGTCCTATCACATAAAAAACTGTGTAATCCTAGGTGAAATATTGCCAACAATTTGAATGTGGTAAGCGCCCCTCCCCCAATCCATGTGTTAAAGCTGTGGTTTCCAGCTCGTGGCATGGCTGAATGGGGGCAAATCTTTAGGGTGGGAGGCCGACGGGAGGAAGTTTGAGGGGTGTCTGTGGAGGAATAGTGTGGCCCTGATCTCTCCCCTGTCACTCTGCTTCCTGGCCATGTCCTTAGGGCTTCCACTGTGATGTCCTGTTGGTGCTGCAGCAGAGAGCCATGTGACTGCAGCATGTAAATGACACTAAGCCATCATCTCCCCCCTGTTTAGCTCTCCTGTCTCAGGTGTCTTGTCAGCACAGGGATGGAGATTGGACTGTCATGCCTACCTTAGACCTTATTATACCCTGTTTTTTCACTTATAAATGGAGTTACAACAGTGTGGCTTTATTCTCAGGCTGTTGAATGACTAAATGAAACAGTACAGAATGGCTTTTTTGTTATTTTCTGCTTACAGTTGCCCAGATAGCCCTAAATGCCTAACAACTATCCTCTCTAGCACTCCTACTTATACATTTTAACGGGCTCAGATACAATATAGACTTGGAGCCTCTTCTTTTTTCCTGGACTATGGCCGATTTCAGCTGCCATATATGTTGTATCCCAGCATACAACAGTGCATATTCTGGAGTTGTTCAATGAGTTAAAAAAATGTAAAAAAAAAAATATTACTCTCTCTCTCTCTCTCTCTCTCTGTGTGTGTGTGTGTGTGTGTGTGTGTGTGAATGTGTATAAGAAAGGGGAAGGACTGTCTTGCCACAGCTGATATATACAGGTCAGAGGATAACTTTGGAGTTACTTCTCTCTTTCAAGCTTTAAAGGCCTTGACCTGCTTAGCCATCTTGCCGGCCACAAAGTTGTTTGTTTTTTTGTTTTATTTTTAAGATTAAAAAAAAAACTTAACTAATTAATTAGTTAACGCATTTGCTTTATGTGTATTAGCATTTGTTTGCATGCATGTGCACCACATATGTGCCTAGTACCCACAGAGGCCAGGGGACAGTGTTGGGTCCCCTGGAACTGTAGTCACAGGTGGTTGTATGCCACAACATGGGTGTTGGGAATCAAACTTGTGTCCTCTGCAAGAGCAACCAGTTTTCCTAACCACTGAGCCATCTCTCCAACCCTTAGGCCCAGAATTTTAGGTCTCTAGAAAGCATGGTGGCTATTCCCAGGCAGTTAACCTCTATCCTGTTTGACCTTCCCAATGTCCTCAAACCAGAGTCTAATATGTCTTAATTAGTTGCATGCTAAAAAGCGCAACATTTAATCTTTCATTAGTCAAAGCCCTACTTTGGGTAGCTTATTTCTGATTCAGTGTTTGATTGTTGAAGCCAGATGTTTCCCGTGAAACAGGCTGAAGAGTGCTAGACTCCAGGAGGGGTTGCTTGGTCTCTCATCCACAGCTGAAACAGACCGCTAACCCCGGAGTCCAGTCAAGGCAGCACTGGGGGGGGGGCAACTTCCTGTGCTCAGGTGAGGTGATGAGATAAGAGATCTGTAAACTAGGAGTCTCTGCCTTTATCCCTGACTAGGACAGATCTCAGGGGAGGAATTCTCTCATTCCCAGCATGTTTGCGTGTTTGTAGATCTGCATGTATCTAAGATTCCAGCTAAGCCATGTCAGCTTTCCTCTCAGTTATGGGCTTTCCTAATATGGGTTGCCTTTCAAATGTAGTGGAGTCTTTGAGAACCTGTATGAAAGGCAGGTGGGAAAGGTGTTCCTGGATTCAGCTCAGGTTTACTCAGACTGGAGTATAACTTATTCAAGCAGACTGCTCCATAGACGCTCTGTGGTGGTGCCATCAGACCCACTTCTTCAAGGGAAAGTATGGTCTCCACATTCAAAGATGCTGTCAGAGAGACAGTGTTCATTGGGCTAGGAAGGGACCCCGGACTCAGGTTCATCCAGGCCATTGGCTGACCGTGACCTGTGATTTCTGATCTATGATCTGGAGTGAAGAGATGAGTTGAGCTAAGGACCTTCCCCTGCTGGGAACTGAGAGACGGGGACCAAGGGACTGAGGCTTTAGTTACTGGGGGCAGAAGCTGAAATGAAGGCCCAGGACATGTCATCTGCTGAGCTCAGAGCAGAAAGGGGCGTCACAGACTTCAGTTATAGGATCATGGGGAGAGCTGTTGAGGAGGGGAGTAGAGTCCTGGAGAGAAAGAGGCTGGAATGGAGGTGCATGACTGGGGCTGCTTGCCCTCTGGCAGTTTATCAACCACAACTCTCTCTGGGTCTACCCATCTCTGTCTAAACACTCAATGGTGATATGAAGCCAAACCCTCTCTCTGCCGTATATATGATCAAGGTAAACATGAGTTACTGAGACCTTCATGGTTGAGTAACAGTACATCTTAAGGGAGGCATGTTGTCATGACTGGAGAGCCTTGACTAACTCAAATGCAGTCACAGCATGTGTGGATTATACTCACAGCAGCCTCCCACAGAGGGTGCTGCTAGCACACTCTCCAGTCACAGCATGTGTGGATTATACCCACAGGACCCTCCGACAGAGGGTCCTGCTAGCACACTCTCCAGAAACTGCCAACTCTTCGGGACAAAGACAATGAGGATTAAGCCTCACTCTGGCAGCAGTGGGCTGGTCTCCCTCTTAGATGTCACCACGAGCTTCCTTCTGCTGTGATTTCCAGAGCTCAGGTGACTTTTCTTTGTACTCAGCAATTTCACTTCCAGAGACAGAAGATTCCAGAAAGCCACACCTCATTCAACGCTGCCTTCTGTATTTCCTACTAAAGAGGATTCTACATGAAGGAGAAAGCTACGCAGAGTCAGTAAGCTGCCTTCATTCTAACTTTAGCTATTCACACAGTGATGCACCTCTATGCCAGCTACTTTTATGTCAACTTGACACGAGAGAGGAGAGAGGCTCAATCGATGGAGGAAATGCCTCTATAAGATTGGGCTGTAGGCAAGCCTATGGGGCACTTTCTTAGCAAGTGATTGATGTGGGAGGGCCCAGTCCATTGTGGGCGGTGCCACCTCTGACCTAGGGTCTTGGAATGCCACCAGAAAGCAGGCTGAGCAAGCCAGTAAGCAGCACTCTGCATCAGGCCCTGCCTGTAGCTGCCTGCCCTCACTGTTTTTGATGATGAACTGTTATATGGAACTGTGAGGAAAATTTCCTCCACAAGCTGCTTTTGGTCAGTGTTCCATCGCAGCAGTAGTGACCCTAACAGGGACAGTCTCTCTCAGGATGTGATGGCTATAGATCTGATGAAGGTCAGTTCATATTTAGCTTGTCCACATATACAGCAGGCAGAGGAGTTGTTCTCACAGGGTGCTCTTCTCCCCCCACCCCCACCATGATGTCATGGTCCTTCTATGCAGTCCAGGCTGACTGCAAGCTTGGGCTTCTCCTGCTTCAGCCTCCCGAGTGCTGGGGTTACTAGCCTGCACCATCACTTGCAGCTCGTGTTAAGATTAACTAGATCGTTCCTAGCCTTTGAGTATCCAATGGTCTTATGCTTTTAATGCAGAGGAAGGATTTAATGCAATACCCAGAGACCACCAAGAAGGAGACAGGAGGCTTCCACTTGACAGGAGGACTTTCAGGGCACTCTATACAGGCATGAGCTGTGCTCGGGGCCTCTGTGGGGTCTGCACATGGGGCTGGATTGGAGAAAGCTGAACAGATTCCAGCTGTGATTTTCAAAGCATCGTATAAAATACTTCATATGTTCTAAGTTACGTTATTTCTTTCTGTGGGATTTCTCTCTTTCTTTTCTTCCTGCCAGAGCACATTAGGAGGGGACTAGGGCCCCAAGGAGCCCTGGAGCTAACACACATGCTGAAGTAATCTTCATGGCAGTAGGAAGTTGCCTTAAGCCTCCCACAAGCTTTCAGGTCCCAAGTGTCCGTGGTCTTCATTCCATTTCAGGAATGAGGTTTACTGTTTTCAGTCAAAGTTCATCCTCCATACAAATATTGAATGAAGCTGAAAGCCTCGATATCTTCCTTTCCCTTGCTTTTCTCTGTTATTTCTTGTTTGGGCTCTAGCCTTGCATCCAAGCCATATCTGCGCACCATATCTGTGGACCCTGTGCTAGATGCCACATGTAGAGGACATCAGACCCCATAGTACCCCAGTTCCCAAATCTCCAGAATATTATCTTCTAAAGGTTGATGAGGAGCAAGCACCAGAAAGAGCCACTCTGAACAATGCTGAGGGCAGTGGGCATTTCACCCCACAGCTGACAGAGGGGCCAGGCCATGGAGCTACACTCTCTGTTTTGAGTTTCTAAGAGACAGCTGCATACAACACAAGGATACTCAGAACCATGGGACCAGCCTCGGTTCCTGCTCTTGGAAGGTTAAAGACAGACTCAACAGAGAGAGACAGAGAGAGAGAGAGAGAGAGAGAGAGAGAAAGAGAGAGAGAGTTCTTTTCTCCATCCTCTCTGCACAGCAATGTCATTTTCTCCTTTGATTTCTGGGCAGAATTAACATTCCTGCGAGATGTGCTTTAATTGACTGCCACTATTAAGTCTCTTGGGGTTCACGCTGTGTTCAGCATACAAGAAACTTATGGAATTTTTAACATAATCATCTTTCTTTTTGTGTAGGGAGGCTGAACTGAGACAGGGCTGAGCAGTGGTGTCTGAGGTGCATACAAAGAGACTTTAGGGACCCAGTTAAGAACCGGAAACCTGGTCAACATACCTGTTGGGCCCACTAAGTTTTCAGATTGAGGCCATCTACACTGGCAGGTGTTAGTTCTAAGGGTCCCAGTTGCCCCGAGTTATGAAAGCCATTTGCTGGGAACTCTTACTCAGCAATCAGCTGCTAACACCCCAGCTAGGTTAGTAGAGCCGCCCTGTACCACAGTGGTTTCCTGGCCCTGTTAGTGGAAGAGCTTGTCTGTAGACAGAAAGGATTTGAGAGTGAAGCCAGGATATTGGCATACCCCTCTCTGGAGTGGATTCATGACCACCTGGCAGATTTTACATAATACTGTTTTAAATTAAAGAAAAATGGGCTCCTTGGCATCAGTCTTAGAGGCAGTGATTGTCTGCAGAGTGTGGCAAATTTACCATAACCTATACATGGGAAGCACAGCTGCGGCGAGACAAGAATCCTAAAATGTCTCAGAGGAAAAATTAGACCCTTCCAACCACAGATTACTGTAGTGATAAAAACATTTATTCTGAGTGTAGTGAGACATGTTTGTGATATATATATATATATATATATATATAGCCAACCTTTGCCTTATGAGACCCTGTCCCCCTCAAAACAGGGAAGGGTTGGGATGCAGCTCAGGTGGACAGCTTATGTAGCATTGTGTGACATCCTGGGTCCCAGCACGTCATAAAGACAATAACCAAAAACACATCCCCTCAAAAAGCTCCCAGAACCCTTCAAAATCCTTGAAAGGAAAACAAACAGAAACAGCAGACAAATGTACGCATTTTAAAATTGGTTTTTGTGGAAAGAAATGAGCTAGCTCTGGCTGCCAGAGTTGCTCAGTTCCTGTTCATCCTAGTTAGGAAAGGTCCAAAGGGTCCTCTTCTCATGCAACAGGGACCCAGCCTTGCTCAGCAAGGGGCTAAATAACCAGCCAGTACTGCCCGACTCTGCCACCCGCCCACCAGATGCACCCTGATTGACACTTACCTCACTCTCCTCAACAGGGGGTGGAGGGACCTCCTTGATGATCTGTAAATAAAAAGAACAGGTCAGTGGGAGTCTAGCCTCCTGCTTTCTAAGATGTCTGCCATGTCTGTAATCCCATAGGAACAGCCCAGAGCAGGGAACTTCATCTATGCCCTGACCTGGCTGGTCAGAGTAGCCCAATGAGAGCAGGGCCTGGGTGCCACTCAGTGTTGTAGCCTCATGTACAGCAACATGTTCCCCAGCTGGTTCATCTCACCAGGGCAGCTACCCTCATTAATTTGTTCACCTGGTCACTCAGGAAGCCACTCCCCTTTTCCACCCAACGATCTGTTCTACCCATTAACCAAGAACAGTGACACATATGAGTTAAAGGGTGCTGCAGATAGCAGCTAGGTACAGACCAGGCTTACATGGTAGGAGCTCCCTGTCACCGACCTCACTGGGTCCAGAGAGAGAGAGGACTTGAGTCAGGCTGAGCAACCCCTGAGAGAAGGCAGCAGAGGAGGGCTGCCCAGGGATCGCTTCCAGGTACAGACAGTTCAGATGCAAACGTATGTCGGTAACTATTTACAAGACTGTTCTTCAACTGTCCCGTCTGTCCAATTCATGGAGAAAGACACACAGACACCGTTCCAGTAAGTCACTGGGAGTCCCTTTCCTAACATGATGATTGTCCCGATAACTCTACTCCTAAGAGGAACACCAGCAGTTAGCTTGACTTTAGGTCCTTCCCAAGGCACTTTGGCTAGGAACTGCTGTGATCCTGTACATTCAGGAACTAGTTACCCTCACCCACACTTACTGTTAGAATTCTGGGACCCCACACTTCCTTTAGGTGACATCTGTCCCTTACAAAGTTTGTCCTGTAACCTTTGCCATCTCAGCCGCAGGATTGCCCCATTTTTGCAGTTGGGAGTTTGGGCATCTTTTAGCCTCTTGACCAAGGACTCCCCTAGGAGCACCAAGCATCCCCTCGCCGTCCTACTAAGTGCCTTTCTCCTCCATTTTATTAACATGGAGCGCTCTCTAGGGCTCTGGTCCCCACCTCTTTCTCCACCACATGTCTAGAATGTTATCTCCATTGATTAGATGGGCTCCCCACAGCAGCAGTGGACTGAGGAGCTCCAAGCATCCGAGGACAGTATTCATTAACTGAGGAGGCAGAGACGAAGGCCTCCTGGGGTTTAGGACTTCTGTTTCATCTGCTTCCACTTCCTGCTGCTGTGGGAAGCTGTGACTTTGCTCACCCACTCGATTCCCTTCTGAGACTCCCTCAGGGGAACCTCTGGGGAAGACTGTTACTGCCCCATGCTGACTTGCCATCCTTCCAGAGACAGCAGATTATTTTAAAACAGGAAATGGCTGGAAGCTGGAGGAAGGGACGAGGAGGTGGGGTAGCGACTTCAATGGGAGGAGAAGGGGGCATTGGCAGAACGTTTGCAAAGAGGCAGATGCTGTGGAGAAGACAATGTCCCCAGCTCCAAACAGGCTCAAGGCTGCTCCTTCACCTCATGGAAGCTTAGCGCAGTTGTCAGACCTGCCTTCTCACAATGGTGAGGATTTGAGAAGCCTCTGGGTCTCCTGCAGCCTCATCATGGAAGCAGAACAAACCCATAACCCTTGCAGGAGTTGAGTCACCCTGAGCAGTCGTGTGCAGTGTCAATGCTATAGAGATAGTGCGTAGATGAAGGCACCCTCCCCTTGTCCGCATCATTAGTAGCCCTCTGCATAAGCCAGGTGACTGTGTGGCTGGCTCTATAACCTCTCGAGACAGGAGCCTGGTGTCTGTCTGGACAGTGGCCATGGGATTCAGGGATGTCAGCAGCCTTGTATGAGGTGGTACACTACAAGGTGGGCAGAAGGCTCTGCTGGTAAAGTGCTTGCTGTGCAGGCATGAGGACTGAGGAATGAGTTCAGTCCCAGCCACCCACATAAAAGCCAGATGTGGAGTTTTGTGCCTGTAATCCAAGTACTAGGAAGGCAGAGATGGGGCGATCCTTGGGGTTTGCTGGCTAGCCAACCTGGGCTGATCCATGAGCTCCAGGGCTGTCTCAAAAATAAAGTGAGGAAGACATTTAACCTCTAACTCTGGTTTCCATATGCACACAGGCATACATGCACATGCACTCACATGCACACATGCATGCACATGCGCACCTGCACACACACACACACACACACACACACCACGCCCCCGCGCGCGCAGCACTGGGAGACTGCTACTCAGACCGACTCTCATTTATCCTATTTCACACTTACTGAACATCTATCCCATATCCTAAATGGGCCAGATCTGAACAGAGCCCTGAAGATAATGGCATCACCCATGATCACAATACTGATCACAAGGATCACAATCTGTAATCCAGAGTCCACAGGAGTACACTGCAAACTGGGCACATCAATTTCTGAAAAGCAAACTACCTACCATGTTCAGCTAAAGAGAAACTGGGCTCTAACCTGGCCTTGCCTGCTGAGTGGCTGACAGAGACAATGACGAGGGGCACCCAGTAGCTTTGAGCTGGTGAGCCCAGCCTGGCCTGGCACAGAATAGCCAGACGGAATCATTGCTTTGCCAACAGCAGTACATGGCCGCCCTGTACAAGGCTCTGAGCACAAGGAAACACACATCCTCTTGTGTGCCCCACAGCCTTCGTGAAAACACAGCCCCTGCTATACAACGAAATTGTATTTAACTTTAGAAAAAAAATGAAGTAATGAAATTTGGAGAAGAATAGATGGATCTTGAAAGTATTATATTATAGGATATGATCCAGACTCAGATAAACAGCGCACTTTCTGTCTCGTAGGCGGCTTGTAGCTCTTCATGTTTTTATGTGTTCACATATCAGTGAGGGTGAGCGAGGGTACTGGCTATGAAACTACAGAGAGGTCTGTAAGAGAGGGCAGAGGGGTCGACATTTGGGGTGATAGGGCTCATGGGATGTAAAAGCAGAAAGGAGGTCACTGAGGGTGGAGGGCACAGGGGAGGATAGAGATGGGAGAGGGGCAGAGAGGAGCATCAGAGGAGACAAACACACATGTAGGTAAACGCTCTACTGCTAGTGTACGCTCTAGCCAAGTTCAGGTTCTTGTGAGCACCCAAGGTGGTTGCTGGAGACACAGTGAAGGCAGATCAGACATGTGTCATGGTAAGCTTGGGACGTGCTGACCACCACAGTCTGGCCATTGTGGCTTGTAGTCAAGTCCAGCTGCTAGGCCTGGAAAGCCCTCTTCACAACTGTGAAGTGAGCTGACATTGTTATTTGGCGTGCTGTTCTCTCTCCTTTGGAAGTGCTCGTATGAGCTTTTATCTCTCAAAGCTCAGCTTGGTCCCGCTGACTCCGCAGCTGTGCTTTGGAACTGCATGCATTCTGGCCACGTGACCACTGGAGCCACCCGACGTTCCTTCTCACTAGGCAGTGCATTCAAAGTAGAAGTCAAACCTCCATGCACATGAAGGGCAGGAGGTCACAGCCTGGCTATCATCCACTGAGATTCTGAGAGGTTCTCCACTACAACTTCCTATATGTTTTAAAGATTTATTTTATTTTTATTTTTCATGTGTATGAATGTTTTGCCTCCGTGTATGTAAATGTATCACAGAAGCGCTTGGTGTCCTTGGGGGTCAGAAGAGGGTGTCTGGTCCCTTGGAGCTGGGCTTACAGAAGGTTGTGAGCTTTCATGTAGGTTCTGGGAACTGAACCCCTGTCCTCTGTAACCACTGGGCCACCTTCCCAGACTTGTGCCTTTATGTCCCTCTCCTTGCCTGTCACTCCCATGATAGGAGCTGGATATGGCTAAATTACACAAGCTCCTGGGAGACAGGTACTTTTCTCATGGAACAAGGCATGGTACTGAACAGAAAGGATTTCCTGGCCTCTTTCTCTATAGTCTACTTAGGTCTCGGCATTGTTTGCATATGAGCCACACCTCTCACACTCCCACAGGTCCCTCTGCACCTGGTCGCTCATTGCCAAGGGATGCCTGCCAACACATGGGCCTCTCTGTGGTCGACACAGGTCCAGGGCAAGAGCTGAGACTAATGAATCTATTAACAGAACCATGTACTAATTTCAATGACCTCCGCAGTTGCCAAATTTTCCAATATTAGAATCATGTAGAGGGTTTCTTGCTATACAGAACTGTACATGTACTGTCTTCCCAACAGACTGAGACCAGGCATTTCTAGAAGGTTCACAAATAATGCTGATGTCAAGGATGTGTGGACTACAGTCTTAGAATCATGAATTAGTTTATCCCTAACCAGTCTGTCTGTATCCATCTGCTCTGGGCAGGGTGTGTTTTGTGTTAGCTTAGACATTCCCACAGTGCTGTGCTGTGGAGTTCTACAGCTGAACAAAACACCAGCCCTAAGTCTTGTGTGGCACAGGTTTGTAATTGCAGTGCTGGTGAGACAAGGGAAGAGGATCTCAGGTTCGAGGCCGGCATGAGTTACACACTGACACCCAGTCTTAAAAAAAGATGCTATTGTTTCCTTTATGTTGCTATAATAAAACACCCTGACCAAAAGCAACTTAGAGGAAAGAAAGGATTGATCTGGCTTATAATTTCAAGTCCCAGCCCACCACTGAGGGAAGTTGAGGCAGGAGCTCAGGTAGAATTTTGGAGCAGAAACTGTGAAGGAAGTTTGCTTGCTGGCTGTGCTCCCATGTTTAGTTAGCAATCTGACACAGCCCTGGATCACCTGTCTAGGGAATGGTGCCATCCACAGTGGGCTGGGCCCTTCCTCATCAATTAACAATCAAGACCATCCCTTATGGTCAGGCCAATCTGATCCCTCAGCCCAGGCTTTCCTCTCAGATGAATATAGACTGTTTCAAGTTGACAATTAAAGCTAACGAAGGCAGGAACTAACCAATAAATAACCTCAAACTCAGCAGCCTTGGGATACTCTACGTAAACGGTGACAGTGTCCTTGCCCTAATATCTGGTCTCTCAGGTGCCTCTGCTGTCATGGGTGAGGACATCATACCCTTGGCTGTGAAGGCATGCCTTTGCCTCTTCTCTTGGACTCTGCTGCATATTGAACTGTCTCAGCCTGGGACAAGTCCAGCTTTGTGGCTTCCTGGGCCTCAGGCATAGATCTTATCCTTCGTGGGCCACACTATTGGCAGTGAATTCTAAGCTGCATTCACAACTCTCTTGCCACAGTGGACTCTGAGCTTCTGGGAGATGCAAGCACATGTGGCCAGCCTTTGTCTCTGACCTGTAGCTCAAAGCTCGTTGCCCAATCACTACTTCTGGAAAGAATGAGCATGTGCTCCTCTAAAGGAGAAGGTACAGGAAACGCTTCCTATTGTTTTCAAAGTCCTGCTCCCGAGTAAACATCCCGAGTAAACACTCAGCACTTAGTGATGCAAGCCTCACTTCTGGCCTCTCAGTCCTCCTGCATACTTTTTTGGGGGGTAGTTAAGATATTTAAAGTCTCCCAGAGCAGCCCAGGTCACTAATGCATGGTGGGAAATCTCAGAGCATTGGGGACTGAGGGGTAACTGCTGCTGGTCTACCCAGCACTCAGGCCCATTCTGTTTCTACACTCTAGCTTCCCAGTCCGTTCTCTGCTCTTTGGCTTGATAGTTTGCTTCTCAGCACCATGCACAAGCCAGTTTCCCGGACACCTTGAGTATCGTATGCACAATCTGTGTTGTTATAACACAGGTCCATCCCATGTGTGTTTGATCATGTGTGGGAGGCATGACAGTTCTTTAAAAAAAAAAATCACAAAACTGAGAAATTGTACTAGCTTGAAAGAGATAATTTTCAAAGGCCAAAGAGAAATTAAATGAGCACTTACTTTAGTTTTGTGGGGGGGGGGGTAGTGGTGGCAGAATTCATAGAATGGTCACCCTCAGATGTAGAGAAATATGTGATGATTCTGTTTAGTGTCACTGAGGGGACACGGTTGACTGGCCAGTAGTGAGCTGAGCAGGAAATGCAAATTCCATACATGCATGCACACATGCAAATTCCACACATGCATGCACACATGCTCCTGTGATTTCTTGCTTCCATTTACATGTGTGCAAACAAGTAAGTCCTGAGCATGTGTTCTTCTCTTTGTAGGAGAATTGTATACAACGCCAAGAGATAGGTGTGAGTCCTGGTTATATGAACCAGGGACTGAATGGAAGAAGAAAGCCTTCAGCATGTGAGAGAGGAGCTTAGGCAGCAGTGAAAAAATATGGGGTGCTGGGAGAGGCAGGGGTGCAAAGGAGCCTGGGAGGCTTCGTGGGAGACCTTGCTGAAACCAGGGAGAGAACTGCGGGACTCTAGAGAGAAGATAGTGGGGGCTCCAGACCATGGGGCTCTAGAGAAAAGACAGTGGGGGTCTGGAGCCCTCTTTCGCTCTACATGAACCACAGTCATGCATGGACAGGGTACAAAGCTGAGGGCAGGAAGGCTCTTGCATGACACTGGGTCTCATCCGAACCCCATAGGTGGTTTATCCTTAATGGAGAGAGTAACCAGGCAGGACATCAGCAGCCTTTTCTATCTCAGACAGTGCTGAGCAATGGGCCCAAGCCATGATGTCTTTCTTTCTCTCCTTCCTTCCTTTCTTTCTTTCTTTCTTTCTTTCTTTCTTTCTTTCTTTCTTTCTTTCTTTCTTTCTCTCTCTCTCTTTCTTTCTCTCTCTCTTTCTCTCTTTCTCTCTCTTTCTCTCTCTTTCTTTCTCTCTCTCTCTCTCTCTCTCTCTCTCTCTCTCTTCCTGGCTAGTCTTCACTCTAAGGAGCACTGCTGCGCCTGCCATCATCTTCATGCTCCCAGCTACAACATGCATGCTCATTCTTTATATACCAGAGCAAAACCCATGCATTTTCTGCAGCATTTTTTTTATTAATAATTTGTGGTATCCAGGCTAGCAAGATGGCTCAGTGGATAAAGATGCTTGCGGCCAAGCCTGATGACCTGAATGTGATCTCTACGACCCACACTGTGGAAAGAGAGAACTCACTTCTGCAAGTTTTTATCTAACTTACACACACACACACACACACACACACACACACACACACAATTTTTAAAAAGAAGAAGAAATTCTGAAATGAGTTGCCTAATGGTGCAAGCATATAACATCACTGAACTGTGCTCATAAAAATAGTGGGACAGAATTTCTGCATGTGGTACTTAGCCACAGGTAAAGAGATGACATTCCCGCTGTACAACTGCAGCTCTTCTGCAGTCCCGCTAATCACACCAGCATGCCCTTAAGCAAACCGTGACATTTGCGTCCAGGTAAGAGCATTTTGGCCTCCACGCGAACATGTACACACACGCACATGTACACATACAAACCCAGTAGGTAGATAATGCATCCAAATATTCTCAGGATAGGGTGTGCCCGGAGATAGCCCTCCATCCATTTGGATGCTTCAGGAACTTTGAGTTACTCTAGCTGTGTAATGTGTTAAGCTCTGGAGTCCCACACGCTTAGCTTCCAGTGGTTACAGCATAACAGGTAACAACAGATAAAAAACGGAAGCTGTGTTAAGGAACTCCCCTGACCCTGGAGGAGTTGAAGGTGAGAGTTGAGGCGGTAGGAAGCTGGGTTAGGAAAGGCCTATGAGTGCCATCTGGGGGAAGAGACTGAAGAGTCAAGAGAACTTGGGAGATGGGAAGGTTACCATGGTGACCTGGGTGCTTTTGGAGGTAAGCTGTATTAGTTTTTCCCTTGTTCTTGTGACCAAATGCCTGCCAAGCAACTTGTTCATTCATTTTAGCTCATTGTCTAAGAAGGGACACAGTCCATTATACTGGGGAAGGCACAGGAGCAGGAATGCGGGGTTGCTGGTCACCTTGTGTTAGCAGTCAGCTAGTAGGAAGCAGAGAGTGGTCAGGGGGATGGGCCCGGTTAACAACTTCAAAGCCTGTCCCAGTGACCCACTTCCTCCAGCGAGGCTCCACCCTTGTAGATTCCATGATTTTTCAAAACCTGTGTCACTGGCTGGAGACCAAATGGTCAGACACAGGAGTCTATGGGGGACATGGAGGCCACTGCAGGCTTCAGTTTGGACAGCTGGAGGTCAGTGTCACAGGCACTGGGGACAAGCAGGTGCAGGGATAATGTGATGAGTTTAGTTTGGACATTCTGAGCGAGCACTGTGAAAATGTGATGCATAGTGGTTCCCTGTGACAGGGCCTGGTCCTCTGTATGTCTCATGGTCATATGAAGTAGTGAGAGTCATTGGATTTAGCATCATTTCCTACAAGGTAAGATGCGGAGAGGAGGGTTGGAGATAACCTGGAGGATCAGAGGCACAGGACCCAGGGAAAAGTGAGCAGACACATTGGAGGAGAGTCCGCTGAAATCAGGGAACGCAGCACCTACTCAGGGAGTGTTGAGAGCAGGGAACAGGGAGCAGGGGCAGTAAACTGACCAGACACTGACCAGCAGGGACTCAGCAGGGAGTGAGGTCGGGTGTGGATGGGCACTTTATTTGTGTTTTCAGAAAGGGCCTGATGTCTGGCCCCACTTTTTATGTCCCTACTCTGGATATGTAGCTATTAAAGGGTTAAGGTTGGCCTGTCTGGGGTGGAGACCTTGCAGGCTGTTGGTCACTGTGACCCTCTAGAGAAAGTGCTGCAGTGGGGAGAGAGTGACCTCATGTGCCCACACTTAGTAAGCCCACGGTTCGAGCTGTTTCCTTAGCACGGGCTTGCAGCTCAGCCACTGGATCAAGTAACATTTCCCATACTCGGAGGAAGGGCAGGGAGAGTGACAGAGGGAGGTTTAGGGGACCAGAGTTCACAAAGACACCTTCTGTTAGTTTGAGGGCTGTGGGGTGCAGTCTCTCAGGGTGGAGGCACTTTCCAGAAACCACTGAATGGGTCTCTGTGGGGAGGCTCTCTTTTCTGCACATTGCACTCCATTCTGGAAATACGTGACTTCATCCAGCCCCAGTCAGGATCCCTCAAGTGAGTGGTCAACAGAGTTGGGAGGCCACTTGAAACCCTGGAGTGCATGCCAACATTAAGCAAGTAGGGGCAGGGCAGTCAATAACATCACAAACAGGGGATATTGTCTGTCTCCGGGATCGCCCCTTACACAGGAAGCCTTTGACTTACAAAATGAGACCACATGAAGACATGCTAGCTGCCTTCCCAGGCAACAGGGACTCAAACCAGAAAAAAAAATCATTTAAAATTATTTTGAAAATTGCAAAATAATCCTGCCTTCTTGGGTGACTCTTCTTCCTGCCATGAAAAGTTTATTTTGGGAAAGAAACACTTCTCACAGATATAAACCTAGCATCATACGATGGATCAAAGGATCCCCACTCTAACAAACCCAGCGTCATACAATGTATCAATGCATCCCAACTCTAACAAAGTGCTTTTGGATAATGACAACGACAGCACTGTCTATGTCCTTTCCAAACACCAAATACAAATGCTTTAATCTTTGCCTTCTGTATTTACAGGGCTATGCCATTAGTAGCCTTGCCCCCAGCCCACGCTGACAACTCACACAACCAAGTGACCACGCCTGGATTATGCTGAGTAAGCATATATAAAAAAAAGCAAGATTTATCTCTTACTGTTATAGTTCCTGGCCTTTCCCCCACAATCCCAGCTGATGTACCTGGTGTTTGCATGTCCCTTTGCCTCTTGTGGCCTGAGGCTGGCCCACTTACCACTGTGCAGCAGAGGGGCCAGAACCACCAGAGCAGCGCCAGGGCCAGCAGCAGGAAGAGGACCAGCAGTGCGATCGCCAGGATGGAGCCGTCTGACTGTGGGATGAGGAGAGGCTGGTCAGTGAGGTGGAACACTTGGGGTCTTCCCTTTCACCCTCCACCCAGTGATGGAGGATTTGAGGCCTCGATAAAAGCACTGTACACCCTAGTCAGACTCTGCCCATCACTCAAGGCCACATGACACACTCTCTTTTAGCTGATTTTCAAGAGAGATAGACTTGATATTTCATGGTGAGGTGCCTGTTAGGTTACAGTAAACCAAGTCCCACTTGCCACCATCTGTCTGTGTTCTGAAGCTGCTGGTTATGGAAGCACCTGGGACCAGGAGTCTAAGTCCTTCCCCACCAGCCACACAAGTGCCACAGTGTCCCGGGGGCATAAGATACACTGTGCTCATCACAAGCCACCTGAGTGAAACGGATAGCCCCACCTTTGGCCTAAGAAAACAACTGGGAATATTTTCTTAGATAATAATACAATTAAAAAAGACAACTGCACAAATTCTTAATGTAAAATTACCAAGCTATTAGCTACTATGCTAAAATGTGCTGTAAAATAACATTCAAAGAGAAATAATTTCTGGGATAAAGACATTTCTGTACACCTGAGTCAAGAGTAAGGAGCAGCTCCTGGGGATCCATCCCGTATACATGCACCAAATCCAGACACTACTGTGGATGCCAACAAGTGCTTGCTGACAGGAGCCTGATATAGCTGTCTCCTGAGAGGCTCTGACAGTGCCTGGCAAATACAGAAGTGGATGCTCACAGCCATCCATTGGATGGAGCACAGGGTCCCTAATGAAGGAGCTAGAGAAAGTACCCAAGGAACTGAAGGGGTTTGCAGCCCCATAGGAGGAACAGCAGTATGAACTAACTAGTACCCTGACCCTCCCAGCTCCTTGGGACTAAACTACTAACCAAAGAGTACACATGTTTAGGCTCCTGGCTCTAGCTGCATATGTAGCAGAGGATAGCTTATATGGTCATCAATGGGAGGAGAGGCCCTTGGTCCTGTGAAGGCTCCATGCTCCAGTGTGGGGGAATGCCAGGACCAGGAAGTAAGAGTGGGTGGATTGGTGAGCAGGGGGAGGGGGAAAGGCATAGGGGGTTTTGGGAGGGGAAACTAGGAAAGGGGATAACATTTGAAATGTAAATAAAGAAAATATCTAATAAAAAATGTAAAAAAAAAACTTAAAAAGATACTACAAAAAGAGAGGTAATATAGTTTTTATAGGAAATAAAGTTTTTCTAATTATTCCTAAAACAAAACAAAACAAAACAAAACAAAAGAGTAAGGGGCAGAAAGAGTGTCTTTGATACTTATTAACAATCTCACCAATAGTTCTTTGGTTGTTTTGAGATAGGATTTCATGTATCTCAGGCTGGCTTTGAATTCACTATTGGACCTGAGGCTGGTCTTGAACTCCTGATACTTTCATCTCTCTCCCTCACCCCCCTGCTCCCAAGTGCTACAGTGCCAGGATTACACGTGTCTGCCCACATTGGGCATTTTCACTGACAGTTCATTTATATGTACTGAGATGTTAAAGTACCTTCACTGGCAGGACAGTTTACTTCTTTTTAAAAAATCTGTATTTTCTCTTTTCTTTAAAATTTTTTCATAATGAGGAATATCCCAAGTGGCCTCTTTAGAATATTCATGGGGGTTTCCTCTCAGACGTCCAAGTGTGAGCACAGGGAAGCTTGTTCAGTGAGTCATCTGTGGGATCCACAAGTGGGCTCAGGACGAAGGAGGCTTGCAACCCAGCTGTATGCACCATGATCCTTAGGGGAGAGCATGCACAGGTCTCTATCAGGCTCTCAGAGCTGTCCCTCTCCCACATCTACACAAGAGGGAGGCTGGGTGGCCTGTCCAGGGCGACCCCACAAGTTAGTGGCAGAGCCAGGATATGAGTCACTCCTACTTTGAGAGCTCAATAAGGCTCTGGATGAGGTTTAAAAGCGACTCTCATTCCCTGGAACTCTCTGGAATGTCTTTGACCAAAAAGCCAGGGAACTAAATACCCTTGGCTCCAGCCAAAAAGCCAAGGTTTGGGAATGTGGGATTGCCCCTCAAGGGAGCCAGGCCTCAGGCTCAGGTGCAGGGCTGGGCAGTCAGAGTGTGGGGTAGGGGAAAGTGAGGGTCCTCCACAGACAAAGCCATGGTCGGAGAGACCGTTGGGCTAAGGCATGCATACAGAAGTCTGGATCGGAGCATGCAGTTAGTGGTGTCTGCAAGAAGTCACGTGCTAGTTAACAGCCAGTCTTGTGTCCTGTCTGTCTCTGTATTCTAGGCGACCGAGAGAGGGAAGAAAGCTACTGCCTCCGTATCAACCAATGACAGAAGGAGCACTGGATGGGAGTGAGAGAGAGGACCAGGCTATCCCATACAGACTCTGAGCTGGAATTTTCCTCTGTTTCCCCATAGCAACCAGCACGGTGAACATTTCAGGTCGTAAACCTGTCTGCACTTGGAATAATAAGTGGTTTGGTCACCAAGAGGCTTATAAAACTGGAGCCTTCCATAAAGGCTGAGACACAGCAACACAACTCTACATTCCTGTGGAAGATGGAGCAGTTTCTGTGGGCAGCAAGGGTGAAGGACTGGCTCATGGTGGCAGGGGGGAGGGAAGGGGAGAGGAGGGCAGACAACTTCTAAGGAAGACATCAGGAATGGAGAGTGATGGCTGGCTCTGCGGTAGCCCCTTAGGAGTCATCGGTCCCTGTAGTTGTAGTGAGGAGGAAGAGGGGGATAAGCAAGGAGTCCTCCCCAAGGCATGGATTGGGGTGTTTAAAAATGGTATTGTCCCTTAGAGAAACCTGCTACCTAGCTCCCATGCGCTTCCTGAAGTTATCAATGTCACATGTGTAAATGTCGCTGTCAAATATAAAAGTCTGAACTGTGTTTTCTCGAAACTTAGAGCAAGAACTGTCATGCCCTGCAGGTGTCTATTGTGTCTGTACTCTGTGTTTAGTGGGCAGCTCAGGGACACAGGACCAACTAGACCGGCCCAAAGTGCTCAGTCTGTGGTGAGGAATCCAAACAGAGCGGGAAGCATGGCTTACTCCATGGCTGCATACCCAGCAGGGAACAAAACACGTTTCTCCTAACGCACTTATATGCTGATGGAAAGATGATGATAACAGTGATGAGAATATTCACTACTAATATAGCTAATATTTACTGGACACTTATGTATAGGGATTATCCTTTTTCTTTCTGTGTACTAGGGTAGCACATTTCATTCTTATTGATAATTTAAGGAACTCTAAACTCTATTTTCTTATTTCCCCCACCTTATAGCTAAATATGAGGTAAGATCTAGAGAAACTTGGAAGTCTCACTGAGAAGGCTACAGTTCTTGTTTGCTTTTGTAGCTCAGGCTGGCCTAAGCTTCTGCTCTCTGTGCCTCAGCCTCCTGAGTGCTAGAGAAGCCAGAGTTCAGATGAGGGCAACCTGGTCCCCAGGTAAAACCAGCAGGCTCTGGCGCTTAGCAAGCTAACCTGGGCTGGAGAACATGAAACCAGCACTTCACACAGGAGGTAGGCAGCGTCCTGACTGGTTTTGTGTGTCAACTTGACACAAGCTAGAGTCAACTGAGAGAAAGGAGCCTCAGTTGAGGAAATGCCTTCATGAGATCTGGCTGTAGGCATTTCCTC